>JANPWX010000104.1:979922-1046097 GCA_024734555.1 Trochalopteron elliotii
TGTTGGGGGGAGTTGGTTGGGGGTTTTTTTGTTTGTTTGTTGGGGTGTTTTGTTTTTTGTTGTTGTTGTTGTTGTTGGGTTTTGGGGAGGGGTTTTGTTGTTTTTTTATTTTCTGAGGCAAGGTTGAAAACCTTTAGGTCAAAGTTTGGACTTGAAGATCTCGGAGGTCTTTTCCAACCTAATGATTTTAAGGTTTGATTCCATTTGTGCCGTGCAGGAGGGGAGGGAGACAAACTTGCAGAGATCTAGTAAAGAAATAAATACCTGTGCAAGCTGTGTCTTTTCTCCAAAACAAAACCCTTTCCACCTATTTGGGAGAAATAAGGATTCCAAGCAGCACGAACTGTAGGGATAAATAAAGACATTGCTCACATTTGTCTACAAAACATGCTGCAAAAAGCATTTCAGATGCAATCCGAGTTGCTGAAGGAACACCAGCAGTTTATGTTTGTTATTTCAGGAAAATTCTCAATGAAAGTGTCAGTTCCAAGAGGAGGCTGGAGAAATCTGCTCCAGACTCCCAGGAATGACTGAACCGACGGTGTTTTAATTGAATCTCTCGCGGCTGCGAGCGCTGCTTCCCCTCAGCACCCCGTTCCACGGGGATCCAGTTGGATGGAGGTAATAAGATTACTCCTGGGTTACTGCCTGAAGCCTGGAAAACACTGCCAAGAGGGAATATGCAACATGTTGTGGGGTTAAGGAAGCCTAACACGGTGCCAACATCACGCTGTGACATTGCCTGCGGAGTGTGAAAGGATTATATCCTGTCTTAACATACCATTTCCCCCATGCCAGAAAATGGGAAAGGCTCTAATCACCCTGCAAGTATGCAAGGCACTAAATATAAACCCAAACCTCTTTCTGCTGCTGGAGGATCGAGTTTCCCTTCAGAGCAGCTCTGCTCCCTCTGAAATTTGGGGCTGGAGGTTCTCATATTTATGGCATCTTGGTAATTTCCAGATGAAATCAGGCTAGAAGGAAAGAAGCAGAGGGTTGGTGTTGGGTTGGTTTGGTTTTTTTTTTAATATGAGCCATGCAAACTTACTCCAGGTCTGGATTCTCTCCAAGTCACGCATTACTAAACAACAAAGATTTGGCAGCCAGATTTTTTACAGCTAATTTTTTTTTTTTCTTTTTTTTCATTCTGGCTGCTTGAGTCAGAACTGAATCCTAACTCTGCTCGCCTTCATATGTACTGGGTCTGCAGCAGGAAAAGTAGGTCAGGAAAGATAAAAACAAGCTAAAGCAGGACAAAACTGTGGCCTTACCAAAGTAAAGGGCAAAGCAGGAATTTTACCAGGGCAAGAAACTCTGGTGGTATACAAGGACTGGATGGCACCAGAGCAGCTCGAGTGAGTTACAGTGAGGCCACTTTTTGATACATTCCAGCATGGAATCCTGGAGGCATTTAGGTCAGGAAACACCTTTCAGATCATCAAATCCACCCAAAAAAAACAGCCCTGCCAAGGCCCACACTAATCCATGTCCCCAGGTGTCACATCCACACGGCTTTGAAATCCCTCCAGAGATGGGGATTGAATCCACCTCTGCCCTGGGCAGTTGTGCCAGGGCTGGACAACCCTTCCCGTGAAGAAATTTTTCTGAATATCCAAATATTCAACCTAAACCTTCTCTGGAGTGACCTGAGGCCATTTCCTCTTCCTTCTCCTGTTGCTTGTTCCTCGAGAGCAGAGCCCAATTCTCACCTGGATACAACTTCCCTTCGAGGAGTTGTATGATTAATTTTTTGGTTGTCTGGTTAATTTTTTGGTTGTCTGGTTAAGTTGTTTGGTTAATTTTTTGATTTAGGGCACCTTCTTTTTCACTCTTAATTTCCAAGCAAATCTTTTAGCATAACCCTTTTTTTGGTTTTTTTCCTAAATTTGCTCTGGAACCAAATAAATATAAGGCACTAAATTGTTTTGTTCGCATTCAACTCTGCAAATCTGAATCTCTTTTGATTCTCTCAAAAAGACCTTTGAGGCTTCCCTACCTTGCATCATTTAAAAAAAAAAATTATTAAAATAGGTGACTAAAAAAAGTAGATTTTTTTTTTTAAATGTGTTTTTTATGCTGGTGAAAATATTTTGCCAGGGTACGTCATTCCCTGCATCTTGATTTACTTAAAGTGTAAATGTGGTGACCTTTAAAAACTGGAACAAAATGTGCTAGAGAGGTTTTATTGTTTTATTATAAAATGATCGAAAAATACAATTGGGAAGAAGAAAGGAGGCACCTTTTCTCTAAGTAACCATTAATGCTCATGCCCTTTAATTCTAGCCATAATTTAAATCTAGTTATAATTAAAGTCTTTAATTTTCTCCTTAAACCCATCCAATAAATGTTACACTTTCTCCTCTACTTTTTGTTTTCAAGAATTAATCAAATTAATGTTCTTCCTAAACCTGCACGTTTGTACTCAGTTATGCTGTAGCTGCTTCTGATAACATCATTTCATTTCCATCTGACCTCTGATCAGGAAAACAATTTTAAATAATGCCAAGGAATATATATTATAGTAAAAAAAAATTATAATTGCAAACTAAAGATTTAAGACTTCCAGAATTGCATCAGTCGTTTCCCCATTTGTCAGTAAATCAAAATAGTGTTTCCAAATCAGACTTTAAAGGCAAATTGAAATATCTTTAATAATTTCCACTTCTTCCCAGAAAGACTTAAGTCACCCAGAAGAGAAAGTCAAAAAAGCCAAAGGCTGCAGCAGAACTTGGTGCCTGAAAAAGGAACCAGAAAGTCCTGTCTGGATGGAAGTGGAAAAGGCCAATTAATGAGCAGACAAAACAAGCAAAATGAATATTGGTAAGCTGAAAAGCCAAATATACAAGAAGAGCCCTTTAATATCTTTGATATTCTACTGGTGACACTGGCTGGTAAATAAAGAGGCTACTTAAATAAATAAAGACATCTCAGTAAAGGTTTCTTCAATCTTTTCTTAAGGAGGTTGTAGATATTTCTTAAGTGCAACTTCCCCATTTTCCCTGCTCAACACTTGCAACCCAACTTCTGCTCTGGTAATCAGAGTGAGGGACTTGTGCCCATGAAGAAAAATCTGCAATTGCTAAATCCAGGCTAAATCAGATTAATCCAGATGCTGTTCTATGGACTGGATCCAGGTGAGATTTGGGATCTTTGGGTACTGACCCAAAAGATCAGTTTCTTGCTTTGGAAGAGGTTTTCTGGATGTGTCAGCTGATCCATGAGCAAATCCAGAAGGAATGGACAGTCCTACTCTCCTGCTCTCACTCCAGCTCCATGTCCCCACCACGTCCCTGCAGCCACTCTGACCCCTCACTAAACCCCTCAGTTTAATTCACAACTGGCAGTAACTTTACACAGAAAAAAAAAAAAAAAACCCCACATTTTCTACCAGCTCCTGTCCTCAAGCAGTGGGAGAAGGTGAGAAAAAAGACAATTTCCACCAGCTGGAAAAGAAGACATGGTAGGGGTAAGTCTTTGGTGGCCCCTATAATTTACAAGTGTATTCTCATTACATTTTCAGGAGTAGATATTTTATCCTTGCAATGTAGCAAATCTGCTCCATATCTGGCTATTTTTGGTTTCTGCTTCATTTTTTTCTCACTCTAAAAATAGAGTTGTTGGACCAGCTCTTGCCACCCAAGTGGAACTTCCTCTCTGCAGCCACCCCTGGAACAAAGCTCCTCTCTTTTCAGAGACAGAGACAGCTAATCTTTGATCTGAGTGAAACCAAAAACTCAGGCCCTGAAATCCAAGCCAAACACAAACAATAAAGTCAGGAGTAATTGAAATATCAATTGCAAACACAGCTACTTGTAGCAACATTTGCCATTTTCACCATCTTTTTACATCGAAAGTTCTACAGATCTTTGCAGCAACTCTTGGAGACTATGAAGAACAGCCAGATCCTTGTGCAAATTTTGGGAGCTCACAAACACACAGGATGCACCACCAAATTTAAAATCTAATTTCAGATAGGAGCTGGAAGTGACTTTGGAATGAGAATCCCAACGCTCACGCAAGCCATGCCAAGGAGATCAATAAGAACCACACGTTGCTTAAGCTGTTCCCTTTTATGCCCGTTATTACCACTGACAGGTACTCCTTGGATTTGGATTTTCTTTCTAGGTGATGGAAGGAAGAGCACAGAAATGTGGCAGGAGTTAGGGATCCAGGAAGGAGCAGGTGTTTGATCGGGGACAGCTTTTGGGGGATGAGGGAAAGGAGTCATTCCCACGAGCAGGTGGTCCCTGGGGCCTGTCAAGTGACTGGATGGATGTGGCCATGATTGACAGCTTCTGTGCTGGCTGTCAGGGGGGCTTGCTTCAGCGTCAGCAAAGTTGCCAGGGACATATGGCAGCAAAGGGACAGCCAAATTTTAGGAGCACGTTGACAATGTAGGCTATAAAAATACCTTCCCCGGAACTTCTGGTGCTGGGAGGAGGCACAGGAGGGGAGAGGAGAGGGCAGGATACCTGAGACCACCCTGATCACAGAGTGGGGCTCAGGTGAGCTCCCAGCAGAGGGAAGACAAGCTGGGGGTTCCCAGAATGACTGTCCCAATCCCAGGGCAGCCACACAGCCACCTCCAGGTCTGTGAGAGCCTGTCCCGCGACCCACCCGAGATAAGCCTGGTGCCACCAGGAAAAGAGATTAGGGACAGGATTTCCTGCTCTTCAGGAGCCTTGAGGAACCAGCTGGAAATCTCCATCTCAAAGGGCACAGGGCTCTGCCAGGGCTGTNGTAGGACACAACCCCTCTGTAGGACACAGTTATTCTGTAGGACACAGCCCTGTAGGACACAGCCTCACCTGTGACCCACAGCACCAAGCAGAGGGCAGGACACAGCACCGGGCCCGGAGCCGAGGCCTGGAGCCAGTGCAGGGAAATCAAAGCAGTCCTGGCCCAGGGCCAGCCCCAGAGCAGCCCTGCACCAAAGCGCCTGCCCCACACACTGAAACTCGCAGGGAAGTGCAGACCCACCGAGTTTCCAATTTCTTTTAATGAACAGAATTTGCCTCCAGGCCTTTTGGGAGCGTTCAGGCAGCCATTGTTGCTGGTGTTCCCACACTTTCCCTTCCCGCGCGCTGCTTCTCTGCTGTTGCGAAACCCAGAGACAATGACACAAAACAGAGTGAGTGAGCTCAAAAAACTTCAGGAATGTCATCCTCTGTCCCAGGAGCTGCTGGGGCCCCTGGCAGCCTCACCCTAAAAGCCTGCAGATGTCCCCACCGAGGCCAGCACTGAGCAAGCTGCTGGCACATTCAAATGCCTCTTCATGCAATTTATATTCTGCATAGGTTTTGAATGCTTTATCAATCTCACAGGAGATAACATCCAAACAAACAAGAAACGGGTTTAATGATAAACCCTATCAGAAGATATTATCTTTCAGCTGTGAAATGCCTCAGTGTTTGGCCAAAGCAGATGGAGACAGACCCTGAGATGTGCATTTGGAAATGAAAGGAAACTCTGACAGTGGGCTGATTACAATGATCTCAGTGGATGACTTGCATATGACTGTGACAATCCTGTGAATACACAGATTATCTTGCAGGGATGGATTATATATTATTACAGTCCATTAGGTCCATCTCCTAAGTCACACCATTTTAATGGCACATTTAACATCATGCAAATATTGGGGGAAAATACCAGGTTTTCTCTCGCCTTTTTCAGCATTGTTGATCCCCAGACTAAATTTATCCAAGACCAGTGTGAGAAAAGGCATATTTAAGTTAAATGAGACTCAACAATTCATTTCAGCAGTGCACAGAAAGCAGTCACACCACCCTACCAATAAAAAAAGCACTTAACACACGTCCTGGGATATTTCACCACAGAGCACAGGAGCTGATGGAGGAGCAGTGGCTCAGCCTGATCGATTTATTGCAATCCTTGAGGAGCTGAGGGGTCTTTCCACCCTTAAACATTGGTTAAAATATGAACTAGGAAGAAATGGAGGGAAGATCCTCTCCAGGGCCGAGCACCACAGCAAGGAACACCACAGACAACGGGGAGCAAACCACCACGTTTCTCCCCTACAGGGTGTTGTAAAAATATTTCCTCCAGCTTCTCCCCTTGTGAAAGTCAGTGAAGGCCCTGAGCCTCTTCTGGTTTCTTGCCAAAGCAATATGAAAACACAATTGTTGCCTGATTTCAACATATAATACGACACAGGCTTGATAAATACTGGGCTCAAGTTCATAGAGCTTTAGAGAGATGTTTCATTGCATGTCTAAAGGGCTTGATCCCCTTCCAGCTGAAGTCAATGGACACTCTCTCATTTACCACAGGACGGGGCCCCAAAAGCCTTGAAGGAATCCAGCCTTGCAGCTATAAAACCCAGTCTCTTGTGGCCAGCAACGTTTCAGGCTCTTGAAAAAGCCAGGCTGACAAAATGCAAATCAGTCACTTGGTGCAAGCCCACGTGACAGCCCAGCACAAACCGTCTAATTCCATTTTGATGTAGTTTGCTTTTGTCTCTCTCCTTGCATTAAGCATTGTCACTATGAGGTTTTTAATGTCCTGCAGCTGGATCTGCTGGAAAGGGCTGTAGGACACAAATTTAAGGCAGCAAAAGCCACGCTGAAGGCAGGCTCAGATTCTGAGCACAGCAACATCTCAGTGGTTTGTATTTGATTGATGAAGAAACAGTTTTAATGTTTAAAAAACCAGATGCAACCTTGAACTGAAGCTCCCTTGAGCTCATTAAAGATTTTATTCTGTAATATGAGCCCATCACTTAAAAGAAATAATTTTAAGTGAATATTTGCTGTGGAATTCCTTATGAGGATTCCTCCTAAAGGGCTGTAAAGAGCTTTTTCTCGTGGCTGTTGAACAGACCTGAAATTAGGAACCACCTTGTTTATTAGAATATTGTTAAAAGTGGATCCACTGAAAATAAATGTTTATGTTCCAAACTCTGACATTTTACTTCTGCCTTCTCTTGGAAATCACACCAAGAAAAGAAACTTCTTTCCAGTAATAGAGACATAATCTGAACCTCAAAGACTAAAAGTGCAGCATCCAGATGTTGAAATGTCAGCACATCACACTTGGAAGATGCAGCAATCCCAAATTCTGTTCCTTCTTTAATCAGAAGTCCAACAAACCCCCAAGTTTCTGATAATAAATTATATCCTTTGGGAGAAATCTCTTCCTCCTGCCACTGTACAATCCATAAATTTGACAGGAAATCAATCAGTACCACTGCAAGAGCATTTTAAAGAAAATCCCTATTGAATTCTGGAGGAAACTAAAGAGAATACCAAAGAATCAGAAATTCCTACTCTGAGCTCCTTTGGAATGTACAACCTCCCAACAGTTTCTTTCCCAAATCAGAAACATCTCTGGAAATGAATCAGATATATCTCACACGTTAGCACTGCCTTCCCCCAATAACAATAAGGACATTTCAGCATGACAGGGATAAACTTTCCTTTTTTCAAACCCTGCAGATTCTCAGAGACCTCAAAGATGATGGCAAAAACACAACTTCTGGCCACAGCATTTGGGGAGAAAACAAGAACCAACACTTTTGAATTAATAGCCAGGTCATCAGATCCTCTACTTGTGACATAGATGTTGATATCTTCCAAATTCCTGTCCTTCTTAGCCTTCAAAAAACACTGAGGGAATTGGGATTGTTCAGCCTGGAGGAGAGAAGGATCCGAGGTGACCTAATTCTGGTCTTCCAGTACTTGAAGGGAGCTGACAAGGGGAAATAGCTTCCCAGTGACAGAGAGTAGGTTTAGATGGGATATGAGATCAAATTCTTTCCTGTGAGGGTGGGGAGGCCCTGGAAGTGTCCAAGGCCAGGCTGGATGGGGCCTTTGGAGCACCCTGGGACAATAGAAGGTGTCCCTGGCCATGGCAGGGGCGTTGGAACTGGGTGATCTTTAAGGTCCCTCCCATCCAAACCCTTCTAGAATTCCATGAAAGACAAAGGGAGCTCAAAACACCCCTCACAATGGGATACTCAAACCCCTGGACCACCAGCCTGGTGGTGGGGAGGACTTTCTCTGCTTTTCCTTGTGCTGCCACGTGACAAAACCAGAGGAATGAAAGGAGAAAGGTTACAAACAAAACCAGCTCTTCAGGATCACTCCCTCAATAGCAGGTCCTGGAGTCTGACCTTGCTGCCAAGACTTGGTGCTTTCCATGGCAAACAGTGGCATCAAAAAGTTGTCCAAGTTTGTGCTTCAACAAGCAGGACCCTCCAGTTGTGCCCACACGTGGTACAGATTCATCTCTGGTGAAAAACACCTTGGGTTGATCCCCACACAGAGGTGAAACCCCAAGGAAAGCTTTAGGGGACAAAGCCACCCCACATCTCCTGCCCACTGCTCCAGACAATCACCCTGAGGTGGACAACACCAGGGTGACCTCCAGGAAGGTGACAACAAGCTGTTCCTGACCAAACCTCCCCAAAAGCTCAGATGTGGGGTGTGGAGAAAGGGGGGACCACGACCAGTTCCATCAGGAACATTTGGAAAAAAGAGAGTTACGGGAACCGAATCCTGCGGGGCCTGAGGCTGCCAGCGTGTGGGAGGATGTGCTCCAAGGATCCTCGAGCCCTTCCTCTCCCTTGCTGGCTTCCAGAGGGAGCCAGACATCCCTCTCTGACAGGCTGAGGCAGCTGGGCACACGGGGAAGCTGAAAACCACCAGGATTTCAGAGTGTAGGGGGACGGCCAGGACAGTTTCGTTACTTCCACAGCCGAGCCGATGATATTTTGGTCGTGCAGTTTTGGATTTAGGCACTGAAGTCTGCCTCACTGCTAAATCCTTTTTTGGATTTGGCCTTAAAACCTTATGTTCAGCAGCATTTGTTTTATCTTCGAGACTTAGAACACAAGGAGAATTTGGCTTGGCTGTTTTCTTTCTTCATTCACACACGAGGAATCCTGTGAATTCATGGGGATGGAAATATGATAATAACCCCTCCTTTAAATTCGTCCCCATTACGGGACACTGAGGCTGCACAGCCACACAGAGCACAAAGGAAGAGCTTCACAGTTCAGGATGTCAAATGTGCCTCCAGATTTCTTGGGTTTCACTGCAACACTGAACTAGACTTTTGGTAGCAGAATGTGAGCTCTTTTAAAAATAGTTTAGACAAGACATTTGGTAGAAAATGTTAAAGCATATTAACTAGTGAATAAAAACTAACACAGGAAAATGTACTTTCTAAGCTAGGGAGCTGCTGCAGTCATGGCTGTGTGAGACCTGTAACTCTGTCTCAAAAGATTTAAGCAAATTATACATAATGGGCCAGCAAATTTTATATAATGAGGCCATTTCTGTTCTGTTTTATACTTTTCTTTTTAATTCATTGCATAAATGTAACAGAGCAGAAGTCGATGCTATATGCTTATTTTCTTTAAGTGTCTATCAAAGAATAAGAGAAATCAGACCAAAAAAATGCATTTCTCAAAGCAATTTGATCATAAATATTTACTGGCGGGGCTTTATTTAGTCTGCTGAAACAACAGACACGAAATTAAGAGCACCTTGTTGATTAGAAGGCTTTTGTTCAAAGCTTTGGGGTAAAATAAGTAATTCTAAATGTGCAAGTGTTTGCATTTAGTCACTGTATATAAAAACAGAGTTTTCTCCAGCAGGGAGCTGCAATCGGAGCACGCATCCAATTGTGGCTGTTGCTCTGTGGGAATCTTTACATTTTTCTCACAAGGACAGGCAGAATATACATTTTTAGTGAATTCAAATGATTTTTTTTTTGTTTTGTTTTTAGAAAAACCGACGAGAGATTTTTTTTTTTTCTCCCAAAATAGCTGCAGCACGTTCAGCACTTCCACAAAACCCCTCAAAATTTGGGGTCCTCGAGAGGCACAGAGAGAGCACAGAGAGGTAGTCTGGAGATGAGTGGACCAAAACCCTGCAAGGAGACCGGGGGAGAGCTAAAACAAGTTTCTGAAGTGCAGTGGAAAAGTCTCTTGAGCGAAGTGACGCCGTACAAAGAGGAGAAGCACCAGATGGCAAACTGGCAGAGTGTGCTCCTCTGCCAAAACGAGTGTGTCAGGAGAAGGAGAAAAGTGGAATCAGACGAACGGAAGGAGATAAGGAGTGATTTGATTTGGAAACCACAAGAGCTGTCAGAAGATGAGGAGGAGTTTGGCTGAACTTTGTGGAAGTGAGAAGCTTCCCTGCAAAGCAGGGCAACGAGTTTGTGCTCCCTCAGTGAAAGGGAGTGCTCTGTGTGCTCCCAAAGGTGGGCTGAATGTGCTCAGAATCCCAAATTATGGCTCTTACAGGGAGAGGAAGTTCTGCCTCAGAACGGGGTTAATTCACTCTGAGTGCTCTGAAAGAACCTGGCTGAACCTGCAGCCCAGTGCAGGTGACATTACCCAAACCAAATGGAAATAAATATTTCCCTGAATGCAGCAGGGATGTAAAATAAAGTATCAGTGAGGACAGGGATGGGCAATCCTGTGACAAGGGAAGTAAATACTATTTGCTGTAAATATAAACCAGATCTGTCACTGCCCTCATTGCTGATCTCAATGCATGGGTTAAGTCTGGCACAGAGAACAAAATCATTGGGTTCAACACAGGTTTTTTGGGGTTCTGCATCAATTCAGTTCAACAAATGTGATGCCACCCATGCCAGTTCACAGGAGCCACAGCAAGAGCCATCATCAACACCTCCTGTCCTCCCTCACTTGCAGTCTCAACAGCCTCTGATAAATGTGAGCATTCACACACCCACTCTGTCTCACAAAACAAGCTCCTTCCCATATTATATGGCACTGGGATTTCACAGACACATTAATGGCCATAAAGGACATTTACAGACATGAACAGGCATTAACAGACATTCATGGTCCAGGTATACACAGAGAAAGTCAAACAAAAACAAACATCTCAATTTACAGGAAGCACAGACTAAGGGTATCAAACAGCAAAAAAATAACTAAATGATGCTCCACTCCTTAATTCTCAATTGCTTAAATATGTATAAATGCAACATTTAGAAACCTACCTCCTGTTTACATTTAGAGCCACAGAAACACTGAATTGTTCAGGTTGGAAAAGATCACTTAAGCTCACTGAGCCCAACTTAACCCAGCACTGCCGAGCCCACCACTAACCCCTGTCCTTAACTGCCACAAAATTCATATTTTCTTATTCTTCCGGAGGGTGATTTATTCTATCTGAAAGGTAGTTCAAGTAATTTTGTTTAAGAAATAGAAATTTCCCCTTTTGAAGCGTCATGAGATGGACAAACTGCCTTGTAACTGCATTCTGATGAAAAAGTCTGTTCAGAAAGGCAGTGAGAATAATGGTGAGAGTGTAATTGAGAAGATTTAAACCGAATTTTAGCAGATGTTAACAGAAATCATGTTTGAAATGCAATAAAATCTCATTGCTGTTGTGTGTTACTACATAAGCCTGACCTTATTAAAACAGGAATTCTTACCAAAAGTTCCAATCCACGTTTCTGTGATTCCCCTGTTTATTTTGGCTTGACTCACACTCTGTACTCTCTCCAGTCAGTCTTTGACCTTCTGGCCTTTGCCAGTGGCCTTTATTTTTTTGCAGCACCCCTTTGCTGGAGAAGCTCATCCCTCCAGCAGCTCTCCAGCTCCTGCTGCTGCCTCCCTTTCCTGCCCAAACACTGCAGTGGCTCGGAGGGAGCTGCTCTCTGGCTGCTCTGCAGGCTCCAAGGAGGCCCTTCCCAAAGGGAATAAATACAGCAAAACAGCAGTGAGAAGAATAAAGTCAAACAGTGCTCAGCAAAAGCTCTTTCCAGAGGAAAATCTCATTTCTGCCATGAGAAATGTGAGAAAACATTGACTTTTCATTGGTGTCTATGGCTAAATCTCAGCTTAGAGGCACAGGACAAACACTCCTCAGATTTATTCCTCTAATTCCATTTATTTGTGCTGCAACTGACAATTACAGAGCCACAACATCATGGGATCATTTGGGTTGGAAAATCCCTCCAGGATCATCAAGTCCAGGCTGTGCCTGATCCCCACTTTGTCCCCAGCCCAGAGCTCTGAGAGCCACATCCAGAAATTCCTTGGACACCTCCAGGGATGGGGACTCCAAACCTCCCTGGGCAGTTCCAATGCTTTATCAATTTATCAATTAAAACAGCAGGATCAAATCCTCACTCAAAACCAGCCCAGTTTTCATGCTTTAAGAAATAACAAGCTCGGGTAGATAAATAATAAAAAGTATACCTTAGTTTTAGTCAAAATATACCTTATTTTTAGTCTTTAGTCAAACTAATGTTTATGCATCCACATTAATTACTGATTTATAGTCCAACAATCCTCAGCTCATTTAATACATGTTATTAGTGTTGTAGTGTTATTCCAAATTACATTTCACCTGGAAAACAAGCCTGTGAGGCAACAGGGAGTCTTTGGGATAAATTCCAGGAGGTGCATCACTGTGGCTCCTGCTTCCCTGAAATCATTAATGTCACCGAGTTTGAAGGTGGATCTTGGCTCAGAGGAGTTTTTAAAAGGTGAAAAACCTCAGGTGTTTTCCTTAGCTCTGCTTCAGCCCATGCAAGATCACACACAGGGAGTATCTGAGAGATCTAGAAGGGAAAACCTTTAATCAGGATTATTACAGATGACAGAGAAAAGATTTCTTTAATTAATGGTCCTTGCTGGCAACCTGTGCCACTGTAAAATTAGCTCCAAATTTGTTCTGCCATGTTTATGGGCTCCAGTTCAAAAATCCATGGAGTGTGGAGTGTTTTACAAGCTCCTGCAGCAGCACAGAAAAAGCAGGTGGTTGGGCTCAGTGTGAGGAGAAAAATAAATGCAACCATTTATCTAGAACAATTTGCAACCCACCAGGAGAGCTCAGATACCAAAGCAGGGACGATTTCAGGATATCCAAGGAGCAGCACAGCTCCAGAGGGGCTGGATTTGCACAGGAATCTACAAACCAATTCTGCTGCCAGGGAGGAGGGAAGGGGCTCTGCACACCCCCGGCGCTGCCAGGGCTGCAGCTCCACCAATTTACCTCTCACAAACCTCACTTTTCCTGCCAGGTTTTTATCCAGCTCTCTGCTTTTGACATCGTTAATCAAGTCTGTCAGGAGCTCTGCAATAGTTAATTAACTAATTAATTGCTTTGCACGCCTGAGTGGAATGGAAAGCATTGCCAAGGCTGACTGTGTTTATCACAGAATCCCAGAGTGGGTTGAGGGAGACCCTAAAGCTCCTCCAGTGCCACCCCTGCCATGGCAGGGACACCTTCCACCATCCCAGACTGCTCCAAACCCCATCCTTGGACATTTCCAGGGATCCAGGGGCAGCCCCAGCTTCTCTGGGCACCTTGTTGCCAGATCTCAAGGGATGCCAAGGTTTCAGGGCAAAAAAAATAGATATTTTCCTGGTGACAGGTGCTGCCAGTCTGCCAGTCTTCCCATCACAGCCTGAACTTTTGTGGATTAAGGTTTTTCCTCTTTCAAACATCACAGCCACCTGGAGCTTGTTCTCATGCTTTCCTCCAATATTCCATTTTCCCCCACCAAATGAAGCATTTTTCCTACTTTGAGTCTGCTTGAAAAAGCTAAATTTAGCCCACAACCCCCCCCCCCCCCAGCAGAGGTTCTCACACCAGCACAGCTCCTTTCCCTGCTGCACAGGTGTCTTCCCAAGGATTCCAGTCACCAGGACGGGCTGCTGGGATCTGTAACTCCAGGAATCACCAGGTGCAGGTGCAGCTGCAGCTGCAGAAGCATCAGGCACCACGCAGAAGTCCTTCAAGGCTGATAAAACATGCACTGCATCTGTTCCACACCAGGGAGAGGCACAGAGCGAGTTCCTTTCCCCAGGCACACGTCTCCTTTTTGCTGCCTGCTTGGAATCTTTTCTCCACTTTTCCTTTTTAAAGTCCCACTGAACTCAAAATCCATGCCCACTGATCTATTTGGTCTTCTAAGCAACCTGGCTTGACAATTTTGTGTAACTTAGATCTGCTTTGGGGCAGATGGTGCTCAGACTACTTAAAATTCAGTCCAGGAGGTTTGGGGGTTACTCCATGCTTTCTCCAAGGTGAAGCACTGTCGCCCTGATCTTTTTCAGCCTTCTGACATTTGCATTTTTGTAGTGGAGTTTCTCATGGATTGTCATGTAAATAAAGTGATATTTACATTCCTCTATAGAGAAAAAAGAATAATAAACTTCTAGTTTGACCAGTGTGGTTGGAAAGGTGGCAACCTTCATCCTCCAATCCCTAATCATTGTCCAAAATCTATATAAATCGAAGTCGAAAAAATAAACTCTCTCTTTTTGCCCTGACAACTGACTACATGTGTGTCCTTCATTTCGTATCCTCTGACAACAAAGGACCATGTGGAAGCTGTGCTGTTGGGTTTCTGTGGGTTTTTTACAATAATGGAGCATTGCAGGTGAAACTGAGGCAAAAATTTTATGTATTTCCAGCCCCCTTGGTAATGTCAGCCATGGAGCATCCCTGCTTTGCTCATCTTTTGTGTTTGGTGAGGAAGAGATGAGGGAATTGGGATAACTCAGCCTGGAGAAGAGAAGCTTTGGGATGACCTAATTGTGGCCTTCCAGAACCTGAAAGAGACAACAGGAAAAATGGAGAAAAACTCTTTACAAGGGCTGGAGGGACAGGACACAGGGAATGGCTTCCCAGTGCCAGAGGGCAGGGATGGATGGAATATTGGGAAGGAATTCTTGACTGGGAGGGTGGGGAAGGGCTGGGATGGAATTCTCAGAGAAGCTGTGGCTGCTCCTGGATCCCTGGAAGTGTCCAAAGCCAGGTTGGACAGGGCTTGGAGCAACCTGAGATGGTGGAAGGTGTCCCTGGGCATGGCAGGGGTGGCACTGGATGAGCTTTAAGTTCCCTTCCATCCCAAACCATGCTGGGATTTTTATCAGGCTCCTCTTCTTCAGAGCCGTCCCCTTTCTGCTGTGTCTTGTTTGTTTTAATTCAAGCAGTTTCTGGGCACAGGATGAGATGGGGGAACCACAACAGTGCGTTTGGATCTCACCATTGATAAGTTTCTTCATCTTGGGTGTGTCATTTCAGCCCCTATCCCTCATTTTATTCATCCCTGATCACCCAAGGAGCAACTCTCACATTGCATTGCAAACACAGCCAGGCAGCAGCACGTGGGAGATAAAGGTTATTTCTCTGGGATTCTGCCCTAAGCAGAGAACAATATTTCTCTGTCACCAAAACCCCTCCCCAAGCTGCAGGGACAGCAAATTTCTTGTGTTCGGGGCCACGTTCCCTGAAGGGTATCAGGGAAAAGTTCAGTGCACACAAACTCCAGCAGGTTCATTAATATTTAGTCAGCTGAATGTCCCCAACACACCAAATGAACAAGTGGGTCATTGATCCAGCCTCGAGTGACTGCCTTGGCACAAAGCAAACAACATTCAGGGCAGCACAATGAAATTTGGGGTGTACTTGTAGGGACAAAGAGCACACAGCCCATATTTCTGGGCTGGGGGATTCCTAGGAAACAGTGACCCTGGGAACAGCCTGCCACGTCCCCTGGGCCTAGAGCTGAATGGGAGCTCCCAGAAAAGACCATCCCTGCCTTTGGGAATGCAGGAGAAGAGAACTGCCTTTGTCAAGCAGGGCTCTTTCCCACCATCAGGTCTGACCTGGCCGTGTCTCCTGCAGGAATTAGACTGGGAAAACAATGAGCAGAATAAATGAGTCAGGAACAAGACTTGCATGTGGTTTGGGGGGGTTTTTTAAACCACCTTCTGGAGGCTGTTCTTATCACAGTGCTTTCCTAATGTATTATAAAATGAGCCTGGCAGACACAATATCATGGAAAGGAAGTAATGATCTGATTTATCTATAATTAGAAAGACTTGGACTCACACTTTTTTTCTGTATCTTGAAGAATAACAGAGATTGGAATCAACAACCTGGATAAAATGAAGATAGCCCCGTGCTGTCTGTAATTTTTCCTACCCCTGAGATTTGCTTCACTTCTTCCTATTCAAAACTTTGCTACGGGCCTGAGATAAATTCTTTACTTCAATAAACTCAGTTCTTTTTTCACTCAGGACTTCCATATAACCCTTTCTTTTCCTACTACAGGATGAAAAAGCATCTAGATCATAGTTTGTGATTAACAATTACTTCAATCTGAATATATTTTTCCTTTGAGGTGAGGAACAAGGGTTTTTTCTGCATTGGGAAACAGACCAAGACCTCAGTGATTAAAACACAAGAACCCCAGGATTAAATATGTTCTATACACAGATTTATCTGCCAAACCCCTCTGCACACACGTGCACGCACTGACAACATCACTCAGCCTCACACCAGTGTGAACAAGTTTTGCAGCCAAGCCACATTCCATTAAAAGGAGTTAATTTTCTACAGCCCCACTCAGTGTGTCCCCCCACTTAGGAATTTAGTTTTCAATTAAATCCAAGCACTTTGAGAATTTTTTTTTAAAAAAACACCACCTTTTTTTAACCTTACAGCAGCCTCCTTTCCATGGCTTACATGAAATGGCACGTTTGGGGCCCTTGTCATGGTGATCTGAAACAAAATCTGCTGCTCTTTAGGGCCTTGGGTGGGGAAAGCAGGACCTGAGAGGCCAAATAACATGCTCAGGGGATTTGGCAGGATGTAAAGATGCAGGAAAAGTCCAGCAGATGGAGGGGATGCAGAGCAATGCTGGACATGGGGTCTGGGGGTTTCAGCTTGATGTTGTTTTCTAACAAAATTTGCCCTTGGATGTGAGCAGAGGACTTCTGGGTCCAGCACGGCAGGGAAAGAGCAGAGGAAAAAGGCAAACACAACATCCAGCACACACTAAAGATTAAATATTGTTTCAGTTATTAATTATGTTTGGTACTTAAAGAGGAAAGGCACTTGGATAATTTCCTTAATTCTGGTAATACTCCAGTTATTACATTCTCATGTATTTATGTTTCATTTCAAGAGAGAAAAAAATTGTTTTAAAACTGAAGAAATCACTTCGAAGGTTTGCAAAGATCGCTGACTTGGACTCGCACGAGAGCACATCATTTGTTCAGCCCCTTATGAAAAACACTTTAAATACAAAACAAAACAAAAAGAAATTAAAAATTCCCTCAAGGAAATGCATTGTTCAACTTTCAGAAAATAATAAAAAAAAAAAAATGTCCCTGGCATTAAAAACCCAACATCTTTACTTGATGAAGCTCCACTTGCTCTCTGTCTGTAAAACCACACAAATACCACAGAGATTTCTATTCATCCCCGAATTTCAGAGCTGTTCCTGTGCGAAATCTGTATTTTCTGTGTGAAATCACTCAGGTGAGGGCTGTCCCTTCCTCCTGGAAGAGCTCGGAAAGTCAAGGAATTCTCTGCCCCAGCTACTGTGCAGACACTGGGTGTCTGCTGTCTGCCCCGCAGTGAAAACAAACCACGGCCGCTCTGCTGGTCCCACGTTCCAACTGGGATTTTGCCATCTGTCCCCGTGTTTGCGGGGCTATTTCCATTTCCAGCCCATACCGAACAAATTCCACCTCCAGCACCGGGAGCACTTCAAAAGGGATCATGTGGATGGGGGAACGTGCCTGGGAGTCGATGGGGGGGGACCCTGCATCTGTTCCCGGCTTTAAATCTTGTTTGGCAGCGTGGCATTCCAGGCTGCCGGAGTGGGGAGGGATCCGTGTCACCATAAAATTCCCAAATTCCCTCGCTCCACGGCTTTTTCCGGGCTATTAGCACCCGGCTCTCGGCTGAGGTGTGTTAAATTGTGACAGACAGGTCACGGCTCTCTCTCTCTCTCTCTCTCTGTGTAGGGTGAAAAGTCTGAGAGAAACACACGGATCTGAAAGGCCATTAGTTCCAGGAATTTTTTGAGTTAATTGCGGCTGAAAAGGGAGAAGCTCCAAACATTCTACCGCACATCTAAGTTCTCGAAGGGGGTTTAGTGTGAAACAGATTTTAAAAGTGGGATTTTTTTTTTTTCCTGTTTTTCCCCTTTCCTAGGGCTCTCTCTGCAGTACTTCATCTCTAATGAGTGAACCTGAGGAAAATTCAGCTTTTTTAATATATATAAAAAGCAAACCAGAGGCTGATTTGACACATATTTAATCTCCCCAACTCTCACTGAAGGGGGGAACCTCAGCCCTTGGTTGTTCCTCGTCCTCCTCCCCCAAAAGCAGAGCCTGAGCAGAGCTGCCAACTCTCATTCTTTTGGAATGAGACACTCTCATTTATTGTCTCAATTTCAGTCTGCCCCAGGCCCAAAATAAAGGCAGTCACCATTGATTTCAGGAGGATATTTAGAAACATTCCAATTCTTTCTGAGCCAATTAGATGACCATAAATTGGCAACTCAGTAAATTTCCTGCTGGGGATTTGGTTGTTGCACCAACACCTCCTGCTCTCTTCACCCAAACTCTCAGTTTTTGACAAAATAATACATAAAAGGGGGTGGCAGTGAGTGGCAAATGGGACAAAGGAAGATCCCTGCCCTTCAGAAAACTTAAATATGTCCCACCACGTAGAGGGAATGATCCAAACAATATAAAATATTCCTGATTATATTTTGGAGCTGTTTCCCCTTGGTCATGCAACTCGTCAGGGAGAAAGAGCAGAACAAAATAATAAATTCAGCTACACCAGAGACACAACTTCTGACCCTTGGAGCACTTTGATGTGCACACAAACAAGTGCAATGCAGATGCTTGGCTTTTCCACTTGCCAGCAAGCTCGGAGCAGATGGGATGGAAGGAAGGAGGATTCCAAAAAAGGCTGCACATAAGGACAGAGATCCCCAGAGGTGCTAATAATCCTGATTTTGCTCTGTAAGATGCTGTGCCTCGGCTGTTTGATCAATAACTTCACATCTGAGCAACTTGTAGGAAGCAAAGCATCTTCTGCTGCTGGGCTGTGTTTTAAAAACACCACAAAGAAAAGCACTGCTACAGCAGCACTGAAGAAAGGTCTGTGCTGGAAGACAAAAGAGAATTTTGGGAGAGCATCACCTCGACAAAAAAAAGTCCAAAAAAGACAGGGAAATGAAAAAAAGAATTAAAAAGCACAAGAGTTTTGAAGAGCAGCTCCAAATGGCCATGGCAGCACCAGCTGGGTGTGGAAACGTGGACACAAAGCACAAAAACTCACGTGGCTCCTTCACACACAGCCCGTGCAGAAGCAAGGAAATAAAGGAGCTGTTTCAGAAGTTGTTCAAGCACTATCAGCATTTTCTCTGCTATTTTAATCATGTTTACTACAGTAATGCCTGAAGAGCCAACCATGGAGAGACTCATTTGATTATATCGAGGCATAGTTAAGTCCCCGCTTATTTTCTAAGCAGATGCTGCTCATGATTTTCCTGCTCATATTTGATCATTTCTTCAAATAACAGCTATAACTGAGAAAAGAATTGAGAAAACATTCTGTGACAGATTTTCATGTTCTGGATTAACTGGAAAGCATAATCTGATCCTGGAGTCGTGCTGTCGAGGAGTGATTTGCCACATCACTTCCATCTAAGTGCTTTATTTCCTGCCTGGATGGGGGAGAAAAAAACCACTTTTAACTGGACATAATCACACATGGATGTGAGGCACTGCTGTGCCAGGGCTAAATTGCATTTTGCTGCTTGTGGCACCGAGGCTTCTGTCCCAAGGACTCGCTTAAAATGCAGCACAACTAAAAGAATCAGATTTCCCACCACATTTTGTAACTATTGGCACACACGGAAAGGGGTCAGGAGGGTGCTCAGGGCACCAGGTAGGTTCTGCATCAGATCAACCTCTCCTGGATATTTTTGGGCATTTATTCAAACTAAACTCCACTGGTGGCAGTAGCAGAGAAGATCTGATTTCAACAGATGACAAAGCCATCGCAAAAGGGTTGATACCATGATTAAAATAGCTTTTAAAATCAACCAATTAATTAAAAAAAAAATAAAAAAGCCAACCCAAAAATGAGTTTAAGATTTATGTTCCATCTTCCTCTGAGCTCTTTTCCTTCAGTGCATTAATCAAGCTAAAAGCAGGACAGGGATGGTTGTTTGCATAAGCCGAGTCAAATATATTTTAGCTGTTGCCGTTGAAAGCAAAAAGAATTCTTTTGCAGGAACCGAAGCTCAAACATTATAATACATGCAAAAAAAAAAAAAGGCAGCCCAATTAGATTCCTTTATCCCCAGCATATGGCAGAGAGGTACATGCTATGTACTAATGTCTCTGCAGAGCTATTTTGGGATCGTATGAGGCTGCAATCTGAGAGGAGTGGTGACAGATCCACAGGCACAACTGGGTTACATTCGTCAGGGATGCGCCTGGAGAACTCCTCACAGCCAGGAACTTCACAGCAAGGAGCAGAAACTTCCCCCACGGCCTGTGTTCCTGAGATTTGCTGGAAAATCAGAGGGCAGGAGGAAAGTCCAGTGGACAGCAAGCTTCAGAGTGGGGGAAGCGTGACCAGGTCGTTGGCACTTCACGAACTGGGAGGTGACATCGGTGACAAACAGTGATGAGACCTCCCTTTTATCCCTTCACAGACTTTTTTTCTCTAAAGTCTTTATGTATTCGGGTTTAAATATTCAACTTTTGCGTGCATTAATGTCTCTGCTTTAGTCTAAACTTGGTTTAAACTTTAATCAGCAGGAAAACTGAGTGCTGAGCCCTCTCAGCATCGGTGCTGCTTCCAACACCGGCTGCAGTTTGACAGTGCAGCAGGATAAATATCTGAGGGATGGATATTCCATTTACACAGGAGCAAACAGAGTTCTTTCAGAGAGGCAGCTTCAAAGCCTTGTAAAAACCTGCAAAGAAATCCGAGTTCCTCTGAAAACAACAGCAAAATTACCAATGATTTTGACAAGGATAAGATTTCATTGTGGGGGCGGGAAATTGATTTTTAAAGTCTCTTCCAACCCAAACCATTCTGTGATTCCATGATTCTCAGATCCTGGAAATTCAGCAGACAAGCTCAGAGGCTGACCTATAACATCTGTGGCTGATAATCTGCAGGACAGACATTATTTTGCTGTAGCAAATTTTTTATGGATGGGGAAGAGAGGTCAGGATCAGTGGTGGCAGGAAGAGAATTCCGAGTAGGAATGGGCTTGATGGTCTTTCCCTTGATGATGGACACACAGAGGGTTTTACCTTGTTCTATATTATCCCTTTTCCTGATTATCTGACACACAGAGGGTTTTACCTTGTTCTATATTATCCCTTTTCCTGATTATCTTGGCAAAGACAGAACTTTCCCTGCTCCTTTGTCACTTTTTTCAGCAGGGGAAGTCACAGCCCATGGCAGGTCTCCACCTCTGCTTAGGAACACGTCAGGGAGTAAAACAACCAGATCCTATTTCATCCTTAAATGAAACAGGTTTAAATACATTGGTGGAATGTCATCCAGCTCACAGGAGATTACAGGGGAGGAGAGGGGGAATATCTGCAGTTTGGGATGATCAAGTGACAGAGGGCTGAGAGCAGAGACCCCAGTCCTCCCACGGCTCTGGACACACCCTCAGCCTCCTGCCTGCAGCGAGGGATGGGGCATGAAATAATGACTTTTGCTCATGGATCCCAAACTCTGGGAGCAGGGATTGTTCATGGAACAGGTTCTGTCCCTCCCAGGGCAGCAGCTACACTCCAGCACATTGCAGAGGTGTTGGATAGTCCAGGAAAAAGGTTGTGGAGGGAACAGTGAGGGAAGGTTGGCAGGTACTGAGCACCCACTGCTCCAGCTGGGTGCAGCCAGAAATGGGAATATGAGATTAATGACAGATCAAACTGCACAACAGTTCAGAAACAGTAAGAAGACATAAACCCTGTTTACTTCTGTTAAATAACTTGATAATTGTTCTGTCTTGAGAACTTCATCCCTAAGGAACAGCCCCTATCAGCCCAGGTGCCCCACACTGCACCATGAGCCTGTCTCAGATTTGTGAGCAAACACTAGAAACAGTTAAAACACGAATTGATGATCCCTGTGCGAGCTCAGAGAAACAGAACTGCTCTTTTCCTTGTAAATGCAAACCCAGCTCTGTCTGTTATTGATGCCAAGGAGTCGCTATCTGCGCATCCGTTTGATAAAAACATCACAACTTTAATTGCTAAATAATCTCCTACAAGGCAGGGTTATTCCGAGTGCCGAGCTCTCTCTCTCTCACTTCAGCTCCTCAGAGGGTACTCTCTGGAAGGATTTGCATGGCAGTCAAAGCATGCAAAAATTTATAAATACCAACACAGATGCCAACATGTCGGGAGAAATGTAGTTATAACATTTGAAAGCTAGGAAGAAATTAATGTTGATCCTGATTGGAACAGTCACTGTATTTGCAGTGTCTGGAGATTTTTTTTTTTCTTTAAAAAACAAACAAACAAACAAACAACAACAACATAAATTCGGTTTGTAGAAAATCCTGCATGTCCCAAACTCCGTTTCTTGGCCCCAACATGACAGTGTTACAGGAAGAGAGGAACAGTTTATTTAAAACAGCTCCAGGATTTAAGGCTGAGCTGACATAACTAATTTTTCCATCCAAACATTGCCGGCTCCAACACAGGCATCAGCTCCAAATCAGCCATCCTGGAAGCTGGGCCCGTGCTAAGAGCAGACAGAACTCACGTTCCTGCTGGTGGGCTTGCACAAATCACCACAGGCTGAGGAAAAGCAGAGCCTCTCCCCAGGACCCTCTCCCCAAAACCTCGTGCTGTGGCTGTTTCAGACTTTAAATAATTCCCAAAGCACCTGAGGCAGAGGAAACTCCCTGGTGTATCAACAAAACTCTGCCTGAGTGTGCAGGTGGAAGGAAAGGGAAATTTTCTGCACAGCAATGCTCTCAAAAGATTTAAAATACTTAATGCCTACTACTTAATTAATTTCCTAACAGAGCACTTAGTGCTGGGGGAGAAGGATGAAGGGATAAGGAATGAAGCTACAGGATTTACTCACAGCCCAAGGCAAACTGTGAAGAGTCTCCTACGTGGTACAACAAAATGCAGCATCAGGCTAAAACAAATTCTTTAGGTGGGATTTGGGAAGGAATTGTTTCCTGGGAGGGTGGAGTGCCCAGAGAAGCTGTGGCTGCCCTTGGATCCCTGGAAGTGTCCAAGGCCAGGCTGGATGGGGCTTGGATCAGCCTGGGACAGTGGAAGGTGTCCCTGTCCATGGCAGGGGGTGGGAAATAAATGACTTTGAAAGGTCCCTTTCAACCCAAACCACTCATTCAAGGATCCTAAGAACTTTTATTTCAGCATTTCTAAACCCTTCCTCTTGTCATTAGAGAACAGTTTACCATGTTAAGAAAACTGCATGTGGAGAAACAGAATAACACATTTGGGACAAGAAATGGGAATCCTGACCCCCAGTTCCCTTACCAGACAGGTGAAGTTCTCCTCATTAGCAGTGGGAATGTCCCCATTAGTGCTTCCACACTGCCAACACTGCTCTGCAAGAAAAGAGTAAATTTTACCCAGATCAGGGTAAAATCAGATCCTGCTTCCCACAGCCACCACAACCACGGGGGGGACAAGAGTTTGCCTTTTGTCATTAATTCAGTGCCTCTGCCTTTTTCCTTTAGCTCAGTGCCATGGTCTGCAGGATGCAGAGGGAGCAGGGGCAGCTGAGCCAGAGCAGTGTCAGGACACATTAGCCCTTGTCACGGCTGCTCAGACTAAAGCCTTCAGGACTTTGTTTTGCTGGCAAAGGTGAAAACTTAGTTTAGCTTCTAATGACTTCTCATCCACACAGTAGAAACCCCTGAGTTAAACAGAAAAAAAAAAAAAAAAAAAAAAAAAAGGCAAACACAAAAACTTAGGAGTTTTTCACTTTATCCACTTCATCTTTTGCTGTCAACACAGTCCCTCTACCATCTTAAACCCAGCTTTCATGAAACGAGCTAAAGGTGACTCTGATGCACTGGATTAAAGAAAAAGCATCACAATCTCTCTGTTTTCAGTTTCATGCGTGTTGGAAAACCTGTAAGTTTAGGTGTAAATACTTTAAAACCATTCTGAGGAACAGATTTAGGTGACACATTATTCTGTGGGGCAAGCTGAGACAGAGCCTCTATTTCCATGCTAGGGAGAATTGTTAAAAAGCTAAATTGAAAGGAAAAAAAATGCTGATAAACAGCTTAAATTAGATTTGATCTCAGCCAAACGTGGAGATCAAACCTTTGAAATGGGAATTATGATTTGTCCTGGGCTTTGGACAGCTCTGTGGAGATGGGGATGGATGGGGATCAAGCCATGGAATCCAACAACATCACCAGGGACAGTCCCAAGGTGGGCTGAAATGGGGTCCTGGGCCATGGGCAGGAGCTGGAGGGAACATGGCCCCTCCAGAAATATTTTCTAATAAAAATCTTTATGAAAACTAAAATGCCTCTCCCTGCCTCCTGCCAGACAGGGGCTCTGGGCAGTCACACAGCACCGAGCAGTGCCACCAAAAGCTTGTTCAGCATCTCAGTTTGTCCAAAATCATGACACTCTACAGACCCTTTCTAAATGAAACAAGCAAATAAACCCAGGGATTTCTGATAAATGTGTTCCAAAAGGCATCCATAAAGATCACAGCTTACACATTTTCACCAATAAATCAATTGCTGTGTTTAAATTTAAAATGCATGTGAAGTAATGGAGTCTACATCTCACTTGGAAGATCTGTCCAAACAGAAAAGAACTTTGCTATGCAATAGCAAGGGGTTATATATTGATTTTGGAGGCCAAGCTATCCATACTTCTCTACAAACGTCACATATTTCACAAAGGGCTTAATGCTATTTACATTGCATTAGAGATGGACAAATGGGTTTGGGCAAAACGTGCCAAACCTGAAACAAATTCCAGGTCTGAAAAAAGTTTGGTTCCTTCTTACCACACACATTCCTTGCCCCTGTCTGATTCCAGGTGCTAATGCAGAGCAGTGAAATCCTGGGAAGGTCCCTGGCTGGATGACCAGAAGCAGGAAGCAGCAAGTCACAGAGCTCAGCTTGGTCCTGAGCCTGAGCTTCAGAGAGTTTTTGGGTCCAGATCCATTTTTGGGTGACAGCTCTGTAAACATCTTGAGCAAACACATCTTTTAGGAAGTGCTCAAGCCCTTCTGGCTGCCCTGGGAAGCTGAGTGACTTTGAAAAGGCAGCCAAAGTTTTGGGATGGTGTCCATGTCACAGAAGTTTGCAGCAGAGATCTGCTGGATGAAGTCCATCCTCATGATCGCACAGCGCTTCCCTTTAAAGAGCATCATCACACCCCTAAGCCACTGAACATTCCCTGGCTGCCAAACACCCAAAGGCACACACTCAAACCCTAAAAAGGAATCAGAAAATCTCGCCGCCCCGCTCGCTTCGTTCTCCCAAATGTTATTTTTTGATGGAACTCTTTGAAGCTCAGCTTCTCCTCGGAACATCCCCAAGGACGGAGCGTGTCAGAGCAGCACATCCACACATCTGATTGTCAGCTCCTGAACCCAAAACTCTGAACCCCAGAGCTTTGGTTTAGCGTGGCCATGAAAGCCCTGCTATCCCCTAAATAAAGTTCTCATCTCAATAGTTTTCAAAGCCACGGTGCCATATGCTAAATGACACGAATAGCTTGTTCGTCTTTATAATTAACTTCAACTCCCTTGACTTGTCTGCCTGCCTTGGTGGTGTTTGGCTGCTTCTCTCCAGCTTGGTGTGATCAGAACTGTGCAGATCTATTTGGGAATTTCTCCTTCACCAAGGTCACCCCATTCATGATCCAGCAGGAAAGAAGCTCATGGCACTGACCCCACTTGTTTTCCCTCTCCCTCGGAATTCTCTCCTCCCCTGACACCCTGCGGTTCATCTCCATAAGCCAGTCCATAATCCATTTCAATGGCTCTTCTCCTGAGTTATTTTTAATCTTAAAAAGCCCCATCAGTCTGTGGTGTCACAGGCAGTCTCTTGTTCCTTTGAAACAAGGACTGAAATAAAGCAGCTCTTCCCTTCTCATGTTGATAATTGTTCCTATTTTCAAAGACATTTGGGGGGGATTTATTAATTATTTATGGAGTTTTTTCCTTTCCTCCCTTTCACTCCAGTGAAGCCACACACAGCCTTTTGCTCTTTCAAAGAATCACAGAATCCCAGCATGGTTTGGGTGGAAAGGAACCTTAAATCCCCTCCAGTGACCCTGCCATGAGCACTGACACCTCCCACTGTCACAGGCTACTCCAAGCTCTGCCCAACCTGGCCTTGGACAGTCCCAGGGATCCAGGGGCAGCCACAGCAAATCTGGGAATTCCAGCCCAGCCAGGAATTCCCAATTCCCAATCTCCCACCCAGCCCTGCCCTCTGGCACTGGCACAGCCATTCCCTGTGTCTTGTCCCCAGTCCCTCTGCAGCTCTCCTGGAGCCCCTTCAGGCCCTGCCAGGGGCTCTGAGCTCTCCCTGATCCTTCCCTTCTCCAGGGGAACATTCCCAGCTCTCCCTGATCCTTCCCTTCTCCAGGGGAACATTCCCAGCTCTCCCTGATCCTTCCCTTCTCCAGGGGAACATTCCCAGCTCTCCCTGATCCTTCCCTTCTCCAGGGGAACATTCCCAGCTCTCCCTGATCCTTCCCTTCTCCAGGAGAACATTCCCAGCTCTCCCAGCCTGGCTCCAGAGGGGCTCCAGCCCTGGAGCAGTTCCATGGATTCCTCTGGACTCTCTCCAGCAGCTCCAGGTCCTGCTGATGTTGGACCCAGACCTGGGTGCAGCTCTCCTGTATTTGTGCTGTTTCACCTTCCTGCTCTCCCTGAGCTGCCCCTGCTGCTGGGGAAGCCCAAATTCCCCATCTCCCCACAGCTCTGCCTTCAGCCCCTTCATGGATCAGCAACAATTCTCCCAAAAAACATTGACGGTTTTCCTGCTTTTTATCTGCTCATTGACCAGGAATTCCTCAGGGACAAAGCAGTCCCCAAAACCATGGAATGAATGAATGAAGGAATCACCAAAACCACGCTGGATTTAGCATTCCCTCCCTTCCCTTCAAACCTTTTAAGCTTTTTCACTGAAAATATCCATTTCCAAGACACAATCTTCCATTTTATCATTTTCTCTGAATAAACTACATTTCTGGTTCTCTCTTGCTCTCTCCCCCCACTTTCCCTTATGCCCTCATTCCCCATTCCTGAACTTTCTCATCTTTTCAGCAGCAAATATGAGAAAAAGGGGGGAAAAGAGGTGAAGTGGAGGCAAAACCAAACATTTGGAATATTTTCCCTTTAAAGGCACAAATATAAAGGCATTCTCCCCATTCAGCAAGAACAACAGAAGGAAAAGCAATTGAAAATATTCAAGAATTGTCACAATTTCCTCATTTTTAACCATCCCTAGAAAATAAACGGGAGCTATTCAGCCATGAGTACATTTCACTGAAGTGACACTTAACAATCCAAAAATATGGCATTTCATTTTGCATTTCTCTCTGAGCAGGAGATAATTTCATGTGTGGCTGCTGCAACAGCTGCACTGGTCCCCAAAAATTCCTTGTTTGAGATGAAAAAGAGGGTTAATCATGCTGTATTCAGGTTTTTGGGGGTGTTTTTTTCCTTTGGTTTGAAGTCAGACTTTCACATTAAATATATTACGAAAAATTATTTTCACAGATAAATGATATCCAAATTGAAATGCCATTTTCTTTATTATTATTCTGAGGCCAAAGATGGATTCTGTTGCCACAAAACTGGATTCTGTTGCCTCGCACAGCTTGGAAAGCACCTGGGAACTGCTGGACACTGATAATTCCTGCTGACTGACTCCACATTTGGAGGTTAAGATCCAAGTTTAATCAATCCACTGAAAACAATGACTGGATCCAAATCCAGCTGCTTCTCTGCCAGGGAAAAGAATCATTTCACCTGTTCCACAGTGGGGTTTATAGAATATTAAATCCTCCCCTTTTGTCTCAGCCACTTTTGCCAGCAAAGGAGGGAAAACCAGGGAAAATCTCAATGCAGACACAGCATCTCACTGGCACAGCCCAGGGGGGACTTGTGGGGTGAATCATGGCATTATTGAGGTCGGAAAAGACCTTTTAGATCCTCTAATCCAACCATTGTAAAACATTTGGCCATTTAACCATTGAAATGGGCCATGTTTTCTTCTGGTTCTTGGATGTGAGGTGAGGTGGAAGAGGCTGAAAAGGAGAAGCCCACAACACCTCCCTTGGCCTGAAGAACCTCAAGGCCATTTATAGGAAAAAAAAATTAAAAATAAAAAAAAATAATTTTAAAAAGCTGCATTTCTAAATTAAAACAAAAAAATTACCTAAGTGAAGAAGCAAGTATTCTCTGTATTTCTTAATAAATTGCTTGTGGTGTAAACACCAATCTCAGAGCCACAAAGCAGCAAGGCAGAAGGTCCAACACAATCTGCAACGTGTGTGCTGGAAAATATCCCCTTTAACTCTGAAAAACATTATCTTTTAATAGCAGCAGAGATCAGCCATAAAGTTTCGCTTTAACCTTGTTTCCCTTCCATGCCATTTTTTTATTTACTTAGATAATATTAAATATTTGATGCCATAAAATGTGTTCTTGACCTAACAGATCTTTAAATATCTCCCTTCTTCTGACCAATATCTGAGTCTCTGTGTGCTGGCCAAGTTCAAACCCAGTCTAAACAACTTCCTGGCTTCACCGTGCATTAAAACAGCTGCCAGCCCTGTGCTTTTTTGCTCTATTTCACAGTTCCAACTGCTCCAAAAGCATTAAATTTCCACTCATGTTTAGTAACAGGGACGTAAATACAAAAATGTTCCATAGTATGGAGACATCCCTATATTTTGTGGTGCCTTATTGTTTAAACACTTTGCTAAACAGAGCAATACATTCAATTTCCAGTAGAATATGACAGGAATGTGCATTATTTTTGAGTGAGGGTATAGCTTGATGTGATATTTAAGCAAAGATGGCTGCATGAAGATTATTTCCTGGAAATCAATATTCCACGGGGGAGAGCTGATGTCTCAAGTACATGGGAGAGTCATTGACTCCAGCTGCCTGTGACGTGGAAAATAGGCTGCATGGAGGCTGTTGGGGCTGGAAATAAAAGTATGGGAATATGGATTTTTATATGCATTATGGAGTTCACAATTCCAACACTCTGCTTGAGACAATCCCAGGAAATTAATGTCCTATATACTGCACACATCACTGCAAATCTATCCCATAGAATCACGGGATCATTAAGGTTGGAAAAGAGCTCCAAGGTCATGGAGTCCAAGCTGTGCCCACCTTGTCCCCAGTCCAGAGCTCTGAGTGCCACCTCTAGGAATTCCTGGGACACTTCCAGGGATGGGCATTCCAAACCTCCCTGGGCAGCTTTTTCCAAAGCCCTGAGCTCCCTTTCCATGGAGAAATTCCTGCTGATGTCCACCCCAAGCTCCCGTGGCCCAGCCTGAGGCTGTTCCCTCTCCTCCTGTCCCTGTTCCCTGGAGCAGATCCCAAATCCCCCTTGGCTGTCCCCTCCTGGCAGGGAATTCCAGAGAGGGAAAAGATCCCTCTGGATCCTCCTTTTCTCCAGGCTCAGCCCCTTCCCAGCTCCCTCAGGAATTCTCCAGCCCTTCCCCAGCTCCCTCAGGAATTCTCCAGCCCTTTCCCAGCTCCCTCAGGAATTCTCCAGCCCTTTCCCAGCTCGGCTCCCTGGCCATGCTCCAGCCCCTCAGTGTCCCCCTTGTCCCAGAGCTGTCCCCAGCCCTGGAGGTGTCCCAGCAGTGCCAGCACAGGGACGGGCACTGCCCTGGGGCTGTGTCACACCGGGGCTGGCACCGCCCAGGGGCCTCTTGCCCACCTGGGCACCCCTGGGCTCGTGTCCAGCTGCTGTCACCAGCATCTCCAGCACTTTTCCCAGCTTTCCAGCCCCTCTGCCCAGCCTGGAGCTGCAGGGGGTTGTTGTGACCCAAAGGCAGGGCCCAGCACTGGGCTTTTGTTCTACATGGTCCAGCCTGTCCAGATCCTTCTGCAGAGCCTCCTGCCCTCCAGCAGCTCAACATCCCTCATGCCTTCAGTTTTAGCTTTCATATTTTCAGATTCTGTGCTGCCCAGGGGTGCAGTTCTGAGCTCACATTCAGTGTCACTCAGCTCTGCACAGAGCAGGTAGATAAAACAAATCCTTTTCCTGCTGCACACCAAGGACAACTTTCAGGCCCAAGAGCACAAATAAGGGTGGCTGAAGGGAGGAACAAGAAGGATGGGACTTCATAACCTGAAGCTGGAGTTGGACAATTAAACCCCAATATGCAAATGGACTAAAACGTATAAAAATGTAAGATCTCGTGACCAATCAGCCATTTTGTCACCATTTTGAGTCCATTTTGTGACCATTTTTGGTCCACTTTGGGTGTAGCCCTGGTCAGGCCCTATCCTGCCCATGGTGGATCCTGGAGGCCTTTCAATAAATACCTACATTATTCTTTAGCTCTGTCCAGTCTCTGTTCCAGCTCAGCCTTCCCAAGGCATCACCCCCACCCATCTTGGTGTCAACAGCAAATTTCCCGAGGGTGGCTCAATCCCTTCATCCACATCATCAATAAAGGCATGAAAGAGGACTAGCCACTGACCCTGGGGGACACCACTGGTGATGGGACACCAGCTGGATGTGGCACCACTCCCCACCATTCCCTGGGCCCAGCCAGCAGCCAGGTCTCAGAGTGATCCTGTCCAAGCCTGGGCTGCAGCTTCTCCAGGAGATGCTGTGGGAGATGTCTCCAAGGCCGTGCTCAAATCCAGGTCACATCCACAGCCTTTTCCTCCTCCACCAGCCGGGTCACCTGGCCATGGAAGGAGCCCATGAATGCCACTGCTCAATCAGCTGAATTTCCATAAGATATTGGTGATGTTTGCCAATATATTTCCATGAGATAGGAGCCTAAAATAACACAGTGGGTGTAGGCAAATTCCTGGGGTGTTCTCCTCTTGCATCACATTCTGGAAGAGTGGATGAGGCAAGGCCAGGTCCCAGAGTCAGGAATGTGACAGAAAGGCCCAAGGCCAACTCTGAACTACACGTTAATTTTTTTTTTCTTTTTGTTAATTACAAACGTTTCTGTATTGGGAAAGTGGGACGCAGTTAATGTGTAATTAACTCCTTTGGGCAAGTCACAGCCCTCTGCTGAAAACTCCACCTCCTTTTATCTGATCCATCCACGCCCTTGAGTGCCTGCAACGCTGCATGGGGTGCGTGGGATTGCTCTGATGGCAGATTCCCAACTTTACATAATGTAAACAAAACAGCTCCGTGCAGCAACTCCTTGCCTCCCCTGTAAAATTGCTTCAAGACCCAGGAGTGCAAGAAAAATCAAGCTGTGGCCTATAAGGCAGAGGAAAAGAAATTAAATCACTTTTAAAAGAAGGTCTCTGGGGTGAGGGCAACACCAAAGCGGAGCAAATTCCAAGAAAGGGATTTTATGCTGTTTAAAAACAACAAACTCAACCAGCTGAACCCAAAGCTCCCCAGTGCCAGGGGCAGTGCTGGGAAGTCTGAACCCACAACTGGTTCACCACCAGTGGAAATAAAATTTGTGCCTCGCTCTCCAGCCGAGCAGGAGATTACACTTGGGAATCTGAAAGTTTTTATGATGCTTTAAAAGTGTAATTAGGTGTTCAGGATGCCAGCAAGGACCCTCCATGCTCAGAAATGGAGATTTGCAAAGGCAAAAGTCCAGAAATGCTGGGCACAAAGTTAATTTCATGTCTCTGTGGCCACTCAGCAGCTCCAGCCCTGGGACAGCAGAGGTAATAACAAAATTCCAGTGAGGATCCATCTGCTGAAGGGCTGAAAATGAGGGCCTTTGCAGGGATACTCCCTGTGCTAAGCCAGGCTGGGTTTAATTACTGAGGTGTTAAAGCACCTGAGTAGCAAACACAGTCACATCTCCTGGCTCTTCCCAGAGGGGATTCCAGTCCTTCCCCCCATTCCCAGTCAAAACATCTTCTTGCTCATTAAACCAGCCAAGAGCAGATGGCTTGAGCTGGCTGGAGCTGGGTTTGGGGACCCTCTGAGTGACAGCAGATATATTTGAAGAGCAGGTCCTGGGGGGGTGCAGGAGGACAGGAAGGATCCCGTGCAGCAGCTGGAGATGGTTTGGTGGGAAGGACACGACGTTTCCCTGTGAGCTGGAGCTGACTTGCTGTGCTGAACCTCTCCCAGGCAGAGTGTGCACAGTGCTGCTGCTCTGATCCCAGCAGAAACATCTACAAATGGATGGAATCTACAAATGGCAAAAGGAAATGTCCCCAGCTGATCACTCCTCACTCAGGATCGCTCCCTGGTTCTCTTTCCATGTTTTCATGTCACTGCTTTGGCACTCTGAACATTTGTCTTTGGCACTTCAGATATTTCTGACTGCTTTCTCAGCCCCTAGTGCTGGAAGAATTATACCTAAAAAGTGAAGAGAAATTCATTTTTCCTTTCCTTTTTTAACTTTCCATAGTCTTGGCAGCAAACTGTGTCATGATGATGTTGGCAACAACATATTTGTGGCAGAAGGAAGAAAGAGAATCATAAAATATATGAAAGAAAAAGTTGACATTTTAATGAAATACCTTGTAACTTCTTGGGAAAAAAGTTATTAAAATGCAGTCAGTTTATAGCTGTTTGTACAGATAGGAGGGGGAGGAGACTTGCTCCTGAAGCCTGTAATAAAAATTGCTTGTGACGCAAAAGTAATAGTAATAGATTTTCAAAAATTCTGGATTTTCAACATTCATTGCTGGAGAGAATTTCAGATTTGGGACATTCTGGGCTTTTCTGAATACATGAAGATTGCTGGCACATGCCTGAGGTTTGGGAGAGCAGCCTGACTTGTTCCTCAGAAGAAGGAGCAGAATGATGGAGCATCTCCTGTTCCTTCCCGACGGCTACCGGAGCTGGCACTCGCTGCTCACACAGCTCCAAATGAGAGAGTTTATCTCAAATGCTGCTCTGCCAGATCATGGAATCACAGAATATCCTGAGCTGGAAGGGACCCACAGCATCATCAAGCCCAACTCCAATGCTTGCCAATATTCCCAGCCCCTGCAAAGGTTTTGCCTGCCTTTTCAGAACAAAGGATGCAGCTCTGTGGACACTCTAGCCTAGGGATTCCTCCTGTTTGTATTCCTTCCTTGCATCCATTGCATCCAACCTCTGGAGCTACACATCTCATTCTAGAATGTCATAAATCCCAGGAAAACCTCCTATTGCAAAGCTCAGTGGCTCTGGCATCAGCTGCACCATCTGAGGATAACAGAACATCCACACCTGGATGTTCTTCACAGAAAAAGAACATTCCAAGCCATAGATTTATCAGGGGGTGAAATGAAAGAGTGGAGCACTGGGAGAGCTTTACTCCCATCTTTTTTTGCCCCCCAAACTGGGCTGTATGTAAAAATCAAGTGCAAAGAGTGATCACTGAACTGTCAAATACACGGGACAGTCACCAGTTAATGTTCAAAGCAGGAGCTCAGGACCTCCCTGTACCATAAAGGGGTTTCCAGGCCCAAACAAACCTGCTTGGTTTGGTGCCTGCTGCCTCACCTTTCCAAAATTAATTCCAGGTAAATCTTGGAAAAGTTACACTTCCCATCCATTTCAGCTACAGCTGTAGGAAAGACAGGTGTTGCATTTCTGGATGGATTCTGACATTTTGATTTAATTCCAAACGAAATAAACTCCCTGCTGTGTTTAACCAGACTCCAGGATGAAGAGCTGAGACATTTCTTACACTCTGATATCATAAAGCAGAAAAGGAGTTTCAAATGGAAGAGTTGTTTCATGATTAGAATAGTAAGGACTGCAAAAATTCTGTAGAAATACAGTTTTTAACACAAATGAAATTTCTGTCCCTCTCCAGAATCAACCTTCAGCCTCTGCCCTTCCTCGCACCAGCACTGACACTTGTGTAACACAGACCAGGAGCTGATGTGCTAAATGCAAACCTGGCAGAAGACAGAGAGGAACATGCAATCAGAGAGGAGTTTGCAGCAGGATCTGACCTGGCCCATCCCACAGCTCCTGGGCAGGCACGTGAGCCCAACCTGAGCTGCTCCCACTGCCACTTAAGGCCACTCTCATTATGTTTAATGAGCTTTGGTTTCAGCTCTGGCAGAGAGCTGGCAGTCTTTGCTGGCTCACACAACTACTGGGGTGTAATCCCTGGGTTCTCTGGGTGTCCCACCAGGGCAGGACACGTCCAAACCCCAGGCAGGAGAATTGGTTGTGACTCAGGGACCAGCCCTGCTGGTGGGGCTCCTCCCTGAGAGCTCTGGGGCAGGGAGCACTTCCCTGCTTGAGGAAAGGAGGAGCTGCAGGAGATTCGATTCTGGAGAAAGTTTTCTGCCTCCCCAAACAGGGTCTGGGTTTAAATCTCTGCAGGGCAGTGACTGTCCCTCACTGTGTGTTTGCTCAGGGGCCAGGAGAAAATGTCCCCAACCCCACTTGGGATACAAGAACTCCAGACAGTTCAGCTTCTGCCACGAGGCTCTGGTACAAAACCTGATCATGGAATGGTTTGGGTTAGAAGAGATTTTGGAGCTTATCTCATTCCAAACCCCCTGCCATGGGCAGGGACACCTCCCACTATCCCAGGCTGCTCCAAACACTGTCCAACCTGCCCTTGGACACTGCCAGGGGCAGCCACAGCTTCTCTGGGCATCCTGTGTTTCAGTTTTATTATTAGGAAATAACTGTTCCAAAAATGATCCTTTAAGATTTCCAGGTATAATGCCTCTTCTACAGCCAGAGCAATGGAACACCAGACATATAAATACTCCACACCAGGGTAAAATCCTGTACACTGGAGCAGCAAAGTGCCCACCCAGCACAGATACACTTACGGGATCCTGGGGATTGTGTTCCTGCCTGGAGCCATAAAAGCAGAACAGAAATAGAGCACAAAAAGCAGAACTCTGATCAATTATTGGCCCTGCAGAATCCAGACTGCTTTGGCAGATCAGCTGAAAATCTCACAGCCTGGAGAAAAGGCCTCGATAACCAAATAAATTTTCTTTTATTGGCAGCTACTGATAAAGATTTCAAGCACTGGGCTGGATGGAGGGAATTTAAATGCACATTGACAATTCAAACTCTGGGTCACCACCACGCTGTGCTAATGCCAGTTTGGGAAGGCATATGTTAATTTTGTGTCATTTGTGTTCCCTTCAAGAACTTTGTTATTAATTATGACACAAACTTCAGTTAATAATCAATTCATGCCACAATTATCGTATCAGTTCTACTGCCTAATTAAAAGCTGGTGAGTGATTGGAATTCCAATATGGTGATCCAGGCACAGGCTGCAATCCCAAACAAATACGAGTGTGAAGTTACTGAACAAAAGATTATCTAAGCTTTAATATCAACTGGCAAAACTCTTTCACTCTGGATCATTAACTTCCAGCCCTATTATTACACACAAATGCCCAATTTCTGCTAATTCCCAACGCTAATTCCTTTTAATCATTATTTTGTATACATTGTGTTAAGGCTTTTCACTTGTTTACATTTGCATAATTATAGCAATTGTCTTCTAAGCTTCACTCCGCTGAAATCATTCTAATTTGGGATTTAGCCCATTTTTAAAGATTAGTCAACTTCTGTAGAGCAACATATCTGGGGTTGGTGTTGCCTGGACCTTGTGTAAGTCAGACTGAGCACAAGGAGCAGTTTGGAAGGCCCAGGAAAGGGATAAAATGGAATATCCACGTGTTCAGCCAAGATGAGAGTACAACACAGCAAACAGAGCTGCTCTGGGACAGCCTTTCCTTTAGGCATGTAGTAACCCTGGGAATATCACTCACTGGACCAGCAGATCTGCTGCCCCTGAGGAACTACTCCTCTGAGGAGCTACTACTTCCTCAGAGTAGTGATGCTGTTGTATACTACAACACCACAGACTTTGACTTTAGAAGGCTGAAAATTATTTTTTTATTCTTGGGATGTGTCTCTCTTTTTACACTATTTTACACAGACCAATTTGATTGGTGACAAGAAGACAAACCTCTTCAATCACATTGGTCAGACCAGAGGGACTTCAAGAGGAAGTCCCTCCTAGGGAAAGAAATGTAAACAATTTACTGTTACAACAACATGTCTCTTGTTTACAGAAAATTCCTTGGGAAAGGAATTTCAGAAACTAAAACATCTCAGGCACAAACCAGGGCTACAGAGCAGAACATCTACATCTGCAGGAGCAGAACCTCTACTCCTGCTTGGAAATCTTCTGGTGCTTTGCCCCTCTCTCCTCAGAGGACACCTCGAGTATTAGGTGCCGTTTTGGCCAGCCCAAGATAAGAAAGATGTAAAATTATCAGAGAGTGTCCAAAGGAGGGCAGTGAAGATGGTGAAGGGTCTGTGAGGGGCTGAGGGCACTGGATCTGTTCAGCTGGAGAAGAGGAGCCTGAGGGGAGACTCATCCCACTTAGAGCTGCCAGATGAGGAGGAGGGTGATCAGTGACAGGCCCCAGGGAATGGCTGGAGCTGTGCCAGGGGGGTTCAGGTTGGATTTCAAGGAAAGGTTCTTTCCCCAGAGGGTGCTGGGCACTGCCCAGGCTCCCCAGGGAATGATCACATTCCCAAGGCTGGCAGAGCTCCAGGAGAATTTGGACACCATTCCCAAGGATGCCCAGAATGGGATTTTGGGGTGTCTGTTCAGGACTGGATGATCCTTGTGGTCCCTTCCAACTCAGCATATTCTGATTTTCTTTTTTTTTTTTTCTCATGTTCCCACTAAAGCAGCTCCAGCCCGGAGCCATCCCCAGGCTCCAGCAGGGAACAGCAGTGAGGACTCATCTCTCTCCTCATCCATGGCCTTATCTCCCTTTCCTGCTCCTGTTATGCCTTGATCATCCATCAGCCTGACTGCTTCCCTGGCAAGCTTCCTGCCTCTGATCTGTTCAAAAAACTTTTTGTTAGTAGCTTTTCCACATCCAGTAAGTGCTCGGAATCTGCTTGGCTTCCCTTCTGCTTTTAAATTGAGAGGCTGCATTTTTTTCCTTTAAAAAAAAAAACCCAAACCAAACCTAATAACTCCTTTGTATGTCAGTTTATATTTTCTTTTTGGCATATCTTCCTGCAAATAATTATGTTGTGCATATTTGTGTTGAGTAGTAAAATAAGTTGCTGCCCTTAAAGCATCTAAGCCGCCTACAAACATATTCCTCTCTTAGCTGCTCTTTTAATTTCCTTTTAATTATCTTCCTCGTTATTAGGCAGTTCCTCTGTAGGTGCATTGATTTTTAAATGTATTTTTTTTCCCCACCTACGAGGATCCTCACTGTTGTTGTGACTACTCCAGGCTGGCTTTTTCTCACACTGGTTGAAGTGGATGAAGCACTGAAGGAACTGAGGAATTCTCCTTCCTTGTGCCAAGTGTTTTATTGTCACAAAGTGTCTGTGGAATGGAGCACCTGGCTGTGGCACTGTCAGCCTGAGCAGGGATCACCCAACTCGCCCTTCCTGGGCTTTTTATCATCCCTGGGGCTGTTTTATCCCCAGGACCTTGAATTCTCTCATTGCTGGGAACTCATGTTCTTGTTTTGGCCACTACTTTCTCTCTGTTATTGATTTCTATTTCTATTATTATATTTCTGTTCTTGGACTTCCATGATCCTTCCATCTCAGGATATTCCCTGATTCTCAGATTGTGTCCCCTGAGCTTTCACCAAATGGTGCAAATGGTGAAATGGTTTGATGCTGGTCACACAAAAGCACTCCCAGAGCTGGGGCTGATCTCACTGTGTGTCCCCAGGTTTGTCACAAACATTTCACATTCTTCATGATTCCCAACCTGGGCTTCACCTGACTTTCTTCCAGAACAAAATTTCCATGGCTTCTCCTTTCCAGGATGCTTCATCCTGAACTTTGTCCATATCTCCTGGCTTCCTTTCACTTCACCCTCTTATCTGTGTAATTATTAGTGCTGGGAGAGCAGAGCTCCTCTCTGCTGTAGGTTATCTATATTTCAAAAGCTCCTCATCCCAATACCTACCAGAGCCTTTTCTCTGCTTTCTGCCTCTCTCTCCCTGCCCTTTGAAGCATTTCAGCTCCCTTTCATGTGCTGCCAATCCAACTTTACTCCTTCCATACCTATGCTCTGAAATATGCTGCACTACACAGGCAGATGAGATAATCTGCAGCTTATTAAAAGCAGAGCTATCAAAAGACCATCAGCAGAGCTCAATAACACCAGGCAGGGGCCCTCAAATTTTATGCAAAGGAGATATTAAGAAGTTGCTCCTTTGAGAAAAAGGGATGAGCTGATGTTTGGGTTGTGATCTGCTCTGTGTAGGGTGCAGTTTGGGATAAAAAACACCAAACAGAGCAATAGCTTAAGGATGAAACCGCATCTTGTTGCCTAAAAATTCCTAGACATGTAAATAGGCATTTTCTCCATTATCACTCCTGGAAATAAGGATCATATTAATAATCATTTAATAATATCATTTTCCCTTCCCATGCTGTAACAAATTGAAGCATTAAACTGTTTGGTGTTTATTCCTTGACTGTGTTTTCTTTGCTTTTCCAAAATAAATGAAAAATCATTGCTGCCCATTTCAGCTACCTGTTCCTTGCCCAAATGTCTCCTAGATGGTTTAGCCTATCACAGATAGGCCAAAAAATGAGTCTATGTCCACTTAAGGTTAATTTTATCTTATTTCAGGAGGAGAAGAGCAAAAAGGGGAATTAACTATTTGCTGGCCACCCATGTCTAGAGTGGGTAAATCAAAATAAAGCTCTTCACAGCCCAGACAAACCCTGCATGTTCCCTCTATGTGTCACAACACCTTTTAAAGCAGCTTTAAATGTAGGACCTCTGATAAGCATAATTTCAGTTATCTGGGACTCAGAGGCAGAAAAAAAAAAAAAAAAAGACTCAACTCTTTTTGCATACAAAACAGTCCTCAATAATTTTTTTTTTTTTTTTTTCAAAACAAAACATCAAATGAGTCGGTTCCCTCAGATGTTGCAGATGAATGCAGTTGTCACCCTGCCAGTGTGGGAGGATCTCCTCCCCAAGCCTGTGCAGAAGCAGAACAAGGGGATGGGTCCTTTGCAGGCCCCAGGAGCCAGCCCTGCTGTGTTTGTGTGGCACCAGGCTGAGCTGAGCCTCTGTGCCCTCTCTCCTGTCCCTGCAGGCTCAGAGCCTTTCAGAGCCACGCTGTCTGTCACTCAGCCAGCATCCCTTCAGCTTCAGGCAGTGCCAGTTTGTGTAGGTGAGGGAGGGAAGGAACCCTCTGATGGATTTCTGCACAGGGGTGGGGTTGTTGTTTTTTGGGTTTTTTTTTTAATCAGGATCTTTGGGAAGTGAATGGCTGGGGGAGATTGATAAGGGGTGGAGGAGCAGGAAGTGCTCCAGAACAGGCACCAGCCCCAGAGCTGGAGATCCTTTCCATACAAAAAATAATAAAAAAAAAAAAAAAAAGAGCCAAATAATTTGTTCTTTTTGATTTTTTTTCTATATGAATGAACAATAGCAAAATTCAGTGGCATAGGATGCCCAGAGAAGCTGTGGCTGCTCCATCCTGGATTGTCCAAAGCCAGGTTGGACATTGGGGCTTGGAGCAACCTGGGATAGGGGAAGGTGTCCCTGCCCATGGCAGGAGGTGGAAAAAAAATGATCTTTCAGATCCCTTCTAACCCCAAACCATCATTCTGTGAAATTTTTCTACTAAACGCTGTCAAAAATTCACACTTCAAAACTGAAAAATAAAAAAAAACTCATTACTTTCATTTCTCTTTCAGTTTTCCCCAGCTCTAAGGCTGAGTTGTAGGAATTATCTCTGTGATTCCAGCAGAAGTCTCTTCCTCACGATCAGAAAATGATTTCTGAAAGAAGGATATAATGATGCAAATGAATCAATTTGCAAAAGGTCTGCTCTGATACCGAACATACATCAAATATACATGAGCTACCCTGAATAGCAACTGTGCAGTTAGGGAAGCAATAAGTGTAATTATCATCCTGGATTACTTAAAATACAAATTGGCATCAAATTCCAGTAGCCAATACAAGTGCAATGACAATTTTGGTTACACATAAATACTTTTTTGCCTTTGAATGGGAGATAACAAATAAATGCAAAATGCAAACCATCTTGGTATGAAGTAAATTCTAATTTAAATATGATCTGTGGGACTGCAGCTCTTGTTGCTTTTAGATTTTAGAGAACAGTTCACTGTCCTACTTTTAGGGGAGAAGGGGAAAGGAAATAAATTCAGGATTGATTTGTATGGATTTTTTGTTATATCTCAAATTGAAATTTATTTGGATAAAATACCTGAGAACAGTTACAATAATTACCAGGACAAACAAATAGAAACTCAGAATCCCAGACTGGTATGGCATGGAAAAGACCTCAAAGCCCATCTGGGGGCCTGTGATTTTGGGATTAAAAGCAATGCTCACCACAGCTGCCTCGTAGCTGCCCCTTCCAACAAGGATTCTCAGCAAATAATGATCTGGCCAACATCAATCATTAACAGGTCACAGAAAGATGTTAAAATGCCATCAAAAAACAGGATTTGCTCTGCAACACGCGTGTCTCACATTCCAAGTGCAAGGAGCACGTGCACAAGCTGTATCCTAAGGATGGCTATTACTGTAATAAATATTATGATCTTTAATTAGTATTTGTTGTACACCTCTGCACTTATAACATCTGCTCAGTTTGTGCCTCCGTGGGATTCCTCTGAGCTGGGGACAAAATATCCCTGTGGTATTAATTACCTGCAAATCGGCCTGAGATAACACTTCACCTTCCAGACAGAAATCCTAGAGAATTCCAGAGCTGCCTGCCCCAGGAACAGGTTTGGAACCAGAGCCATGCACAGGTCACAGAAACCAGAGCTGGAGAGTTTCTGTCAACCCAAAAACCCAGAGAGAACTTCCAGCTCTGGAGGACTTTGTCCCCAGTCTCAGTTTAGAAGAGAATCCTTTACAGAGGAACAGTTGCACAGATTTGAAGCCATCAGGCTGCTCTCAATTTAGGAAAGTTCTGCCCCTCCCACCTCAAAGTAAAAGATGAGGAATCACAGGCTGTGAAAACGGGAAGGATTTGAGATGGGTAACTGCAAGTCTTGAGTTTCTGAAATGCAGCAGCACAAGCTTGGATTAACTGAGGTTTTTTGGAGACGTGGGGAAATCAACCATTATCCCCAGAGTCCCAACTTTCTGGATATTGATGGCCACACTGGGATATTCACTTTAACCACTGCCCTGCTCATAGGACACTCAGCAATCCCACACTGGGTATGTGCACAGAGACCTTTCCAGCTGTGCCCCTAAATCCCACCTTCCCACCAAACTTCCCACCTGCACGAAGTTTGTGCTCAGCAGCCACAGAAACCCAACCAAGACAGGAAGTTTTGAGAGGATTAAAGGTGGATCCTGCTGTGCTGGGAGGTGATGGGCAGCTCAGCAGGGAACGTTCCTCAAAGGGATGGGTTTGTCCTAAAAAGCAAATCCCTCCTTGACACTGTGGGCTTTAATCAGCCCTGCTCAGTTCAGGATTTGAAGAAGAAAGCAGCAGTTTGGCCCTTCCACACTCAAACAGAACTATTCCAGAATGCAGAGGGATCATTTCTTAGGGAATTCTGCTGTTGTTCTCTCTCCTCGTGCCCGTGTCTCAGAAATATTGAAACTCCAAAAGGGAAAGGATGAAATTCATTAAATGCCTTGTATAAATCATGGATTGTTTTGCTCCCTAGCTGACTAAGAAGTTAAAAAATAAATGAGTGTACTTTGGCAGCTCTGCACGTGGGTATCACCTGGTTCTGAATAATATTTACATGATTTAAGAACGGGCCAGTCCCTTGAACTGAAAATGTGAGTTTAGTGTTGAATTAAAGAGGACTAGAAATAATTAATGCAGGCATCTTGAAACAACAGGATGAAGGGCTAATCCTGCCACACTTGGAATTATAAAAAACTAAATCATTTTATGTAGCTGTCAAACCAGTTTACTCGGGGGGTGAAAGAAATGCTGATATCTTTTATTTTGTCAGCTCTGTACTTTTCATTTGAATATAGGTCAGAGGTTTGAGTGCTGAATAGCAGGTGATCAGAAAACCAGTTGTTTTCTAGGATAAAATTCAGGCAGTAAGAAAGGCTAGAAAAATTCCTTCATTGTCTACTCTCAACTCCAACATCTGGAATGCAAAAGCACTGAAAGCACAGAATTTGGATACATTTTTTTGTGGTGCTGCTCTTTTCAACATTACTCAAACATTATTTGGGTTCCTACTTCTTAGCAGGATTTCCCAGGTAACTATGGGAATATAAGGAGTATATTTCTTGCTCTTCTGACAGCACTTCCCAAATTCCCACTCTCTCTGGGCCCTTGTGCAGCTCCTGTTCATGCTGATATTGCAAGTTCAGGCCTGTGCATGATTGTTGTCATTAGGGGAAATATTTTCTGCCAGCTACATGATGGGTTGGGTCATGATGCTCCATCCTGGAAGGGTTCCAGGCCAGGCTGGATGGGACTCAGAGCACCCTGGGATAGTGGAAGGTGTCCCTGCCCATGGAATAGGATGAGATTTAAGGTCTCTTCCAACCCAAACCAGTCTGGGATGATGTTATAACTGAGCTGGATGGAATTGTTCTGTTAAATATATTTTTATTTAAAGAAAATAGGAAAAAAAAAAGCAGAAAATTTAAAGATTTAAAGAAAAAATTTCACTTTGCATGACATGGAGATTTTTCTGATTGGGGCAATAACTCCAATTCCCAGCTTGTTTTATCCTGGGAAAGAAACCATTTTCAGCCAGAAACAGAGCCAATGTTTTGTCCTCAGTCCTTTCTCTGCAGGCTGCTGCCTCCCCAAGTCACCCCTGAGACTCCAAACTTGAATTCTCAGCCCAAATTCTTTGCACTATGATAAAATTGTGCAAGGTGAGTGCCTGAATGACACACCAGCTACAAAGCTGAACCTCCACTTTGCAAAGTCTCATTTGGGATGGGAGTCTCCAACCCCACCATCAAGTGGGATATTTTTCAGCCAGGAACAAGAAAGGCAAACTCCCTGCACGTGTGTGGAGCCATCTGGCACCAGAGCTGCAGCTGGAACAAGCAGAGGGAGCCAATTGTCATCACCTGAGCTGCCAACTTGCAGCAAAAAAAAAAAAAAAAAATAAAAAAATAAAAAAAATAAAACCAGCCAGGCTCTTTCCAGCCAGCAGGAATATTTGTGTGCTACAGGGGAAGGGAAAACAGAATGAGAAATCTCTGAGGAAAGCCTAAAACAGGAAATTAAGAAAGCCCCTTTAATGATGCACATGGATTGGGAAGGAGGGAAGGCAGGACTCAGCACATAAAGCTCTTTCATGGAAATGGGAACAGGTTTGTGATGTAAAGAATAAAAACATGGCTTGAGCTGGGAATGGGAAAATGGAGCAGGGAGCCATAACCCAAAGCCTCACCATGCCATAATTCAGGTGTTGCAGGTGCAGTTTGCCTTGAAAAAAAGTGAATTCCTCACCAAAAGAGAGCAGGATTTCCAGTTTTCCTGTGAGAGCTGTTGGACCTGTGAGAGGCTTTCTCAGGTTTGTGCTGTGACCACAAAGATAAGCACCTGCTGCCTGGGGAAACACAACCATTTCCTACCACCACGACATTCTACACTCAGGAGCACCAAAAGGCCAAGAAAAAGTGAGAAATGAACGTGGTAACTCAGGGCTCATTGAGTGGCTGGTAAAAACACATTTGGGAAATACCAGATTGGCTTTGTGTAAATGAGGAAATGAAGACAAACCCAAAAAAATGAGGCTATTTTTACCTCATAAAACCAACCGACAGCAAGAGGAAAGGAGATTGCTAAAAGATACATTTTTTAAAATGCTGTTTATGTTCCTGGCCATCTGAAATGATCCCCCTTGATTTATTGGTGCAGGATATATTGCTGCAGCAGCTGAAGGGATGATAATAGCCCAGGAAAAATGTTGATGCTGTTATTGGATGACGGATTGAGGCCCCACGGACCCAGAGCAGGGATTTGTCAATGTGAACTTTGCAAATGATGCTCCTGGAAGTCTGTAAGCAAAGGGAAGTGCAGGAGAACTGCCAGCACCTCCCACTGCTGAGGTGCACAAGGACTCCTTCAGAGGGATGCTTCAATTAGGGATGACTAATTGCCCTAATGACCCACACAGTGGCCAATGGAGTGGATGGTGCAGCCATCCCAGCCTGAAATTTGTTGTGATCCCAACACCTCCATTCCTCCAATTCCCAGGGTTTTATTTACCAATCAATTGCCACAATGATGTGATTTTTCCAGTTACTTATTCTCCCAGTTTATTTCATCTACTAAAAATATTTGTCACCTTTGCATCCCTCAAAGGGAAATTCCTTGATCTGTGCAAATACTTACTTTTATGTCCTAAATGATATAAATAAAGAGCTTCATAAACACTGGTAAAGAAAGACTATTAGTAAAGAAAGATGTCTTGCCATGAGTCCATGGAGTGGGACCCACATTTTCTTCAGTTCATGCAGTTGTAAAGCTTTTTACTAAAAGTACAGAAATGAAAAAAAAAAAAAAAACAATGTCAAAACATCACATTCACCAAGAGACAAGCGAAGGATTTGCAGCCGTGTGACAATCCTTGAGGACTCAGGAGCCAAGGCACTTGTCAATCTGCATTTCTGGAATTTCTGCCCCTTCTTCTCAATTATGGAGCAGGGCTTTAGCACAGGGAGCCTGTGCCACTGCTGGTGGTGATCACTCCACTGAGCACCGTGGCCAGCCCCCAGCTCCCACACTCCCGTCACGCCGTGTGAACCTCAGCTGGTGCTTTTATTGGTACTGGCAGACAAAAGGATAAAAATAATCATCAGAAGTGCTACAACAAGACAACAAATAAAGGGTTTGATAATTGTGGGTAGAGCTGTCAGATGGATGTTGGAGCTGCCAACAGATGAGCGTTGTGCTTTGGTGTGCAGAGACTCTTGGTGTGTTGTCAGACGGTGTAACAATGAGGATTCAAACAAATTAATGTGGCAACAGAATGTGAGTTTTTAACTGCTCCTGTGGTGCTTTGGTTTAAAATTCTGTGCCCCAGGAAGAACACTGGGGTATTTCCTGGATGTCACAGATCCCCACCACCGACCTGTGCCAAGAATTCTGCACCACAAGGTAGCAAAATGTTTGGAGGCAAGCTCAAGTCCCAGAAGCAACAAGCAGGAATTGCTCCTTCCTCAGCTGAGGAGTCCTGCTGGGCTGTAGGAGCAAAGCTGATCCAGCAGATTTGTGCTGCTGAAGCACAGAGCTGCCAGTCCTCCCCTTCCCTCCCTTCCCTGCAGCCTCCTGGATGTCTCCCATGAACCAGGTCAGCGTACGAGCCGGTGGAGAACTCTGAAGAAAAAGAGTTCTCTGCCAGGTTAAAACCACAAGAGAAGGATCTGACAAGGGCTGGAGCAGGGCAGGTAGAGGGAGGAAGAGAAGGGGAAGAAAGCAGGACCTTTTCTTCCTGAGGGGACAAGCTGCAGGAGTCACATTCCTTTAGCCCGGGCAGCCCATGGGGCTGACCTGACCTGCTCCAACACATCTCAGCCAAGCCCTGCCTGTTATTGCAGCTCAGGTGTCTCTAAATAGTGTTCAGTGCACAGTAAAGGCATCATCTGATGGGGAAAAATTCCACTGACCCATCCTCACCCCCACCCTTGGACACCCCAGGTGTCCCTACCCACGGCAGAGGGTGGAACAAAATGAGCTTTAAGGTCCCCTCTGACCCAGCCAGTCTGGGATTCTCTGATTCTCTGATTTGTATCTCAGCTTGTGAGAAAGACAAATAGATTTCACCTCCTCAAAAAGGAGCAATCCTTACACTACCAGGAGTTTCTAAGCAGTGACAAATGGATTAGCAGAATGAACAGCAGAAAGAAACCCAAGATGGATTTTCCAAGATGGGAAGGAGAAGTGGAGCATCAGCAGAAATTATTCCATACCTCAACTAAAACTTGACATTCAGGTAACTAAACCAGAGAAAGCAAGTTATGCTGTAAAAACTCAGAAAGGCAGAGGAGCTCCTTCTGCCAGGCCCAAGCAGGATGGGAAATAACTTGCTCTGTGATTTTGGCTCCCCAAATGCCTCCCATTAACCTGGGGAAAAGCATTCCTGGCCACCAAGAGCCCTGTGGGGTCACACGGGGCTGCCCTGGGACGTGGCACATGGGACAGCACAGGGGAAACACCAGGACACAACTCAGGCAAACAACAGGCAGCACTGATTCCCAAGGATTTTCACCCTGGGAAGGGAACAACACCACCTCAGCCTGTCAGAAACCCCCTGGTCACTTCCAGCACCTACAGGTCCCTGCTTAGAAGGTCAAACTCAGGCTGCTGACCACAAAAAAATCCCCTATTTGCAGCCTTAAACTGCTCCAGTTTCTCCAATATTTTCCTAGGCACCAATAGGAATCTTTTTGCTTCTGTTTTCAAAAAAACGAAATGAAAATAGCAGTGAATTAATTTGAAAGGAAAAGCAGCCCCCATTTCCATATTACCTGCCATGCAGGAAGTGGCTGGTTTGTACCTCAGGGAGCCTGAGGATAAATAAACAAATGGGCACAAGGAAGGAGGAGAGGAGATGAAACACAGAGGGCACGCTGTGTTTTAAATAACCCAAATTATTTAAAGGAGGTGCCAGGGAAGGCTGGAGCACAATTAGCTGGGGGTGAGTGGAACCTCCAGGACTGAGCCAGGGTTACCCAAGGCGGGGACAGGATCCTCCCTGCTCCCGTCTCCTCTCGGAGGCATCTGTGCTCCCTGCCCGTGCCAAAACTCCTTGGCATTGCTCTGCAAATCAATGGCAAAGGAAAGGCTCCGAGGAAGGAGCAGAGGGGGCGGGAGGAATCTGAGGTGAACAGCAGGAGATGAAAGGAAAGCAGGATTGAGGAACCGCACAGATAAGAAAAAGTCCAGGGGAAAAAAAAAAAAAAAACAAAAGAGGCTTTCCAGGTGTTCTTGCGAGGCTTCTCCCCACGGGCAGAAATCTCCCTGCTGGCTTCTCCCTGAGGATTGTTTTGTTGTTTTGGGTTTAGGTTGGGGGATTTTTTTTCAGTTCTTTTTGAGGGGCAGAGCTCATGGGGTAGCAGGGAGCAGAAAGGAAAACAGCACTTTTTAACTTAACTGCAAAGAAAAGAGGGATTTTGGGCTCAGTCTCAAGGGTGATGGAAATAGGGATGGCCTGAGCCACTCCTTACACCTGTCACCTATGGAATCATGGAATATCCTGATCTGAAAGGACCCACAAGGATCATCAAAGTCCAACTCCACTTCCTTCCTCCTTCATCCCTAACAAATTCCAGGCTTTTTGTCTTTAAAGTAAGGCCTGGCCCCTTAATGCTGTTCAGGTTCCTTACAGACCACATTATCTGCAAATTAACTGAGATATTTGGCTTTTAAAATTGGCTTCATCATTGAAAAATGTTACATTTCTGAATGCACTGAATTTTAGATTTTAAGTTTTAGATTTTATGCCTAGAACTAAAAAGCTCTTTGCCATCTGGAGGTCAAGTGGTAACCCATGTGTTCATACTTTGCTACAGACTTGCCTGAGAAGAGTTAAAAAGTTAAAACCTTTATATACATGGGGGGAAAGCATCCAGTGTTTTTTAAAGATTTTTAAAGTTTCTTTGGGATGTGGAATTTCAGAGACTACTCAGGCAGAACTTCAATCACAGAATCCCAGACTGCACTGGGTTGGAAGGGAAATTAAGGATTATCCAATGCCACCCCTGCCATGGGCAGGGACACCTCCCACTGTCACAGGCTGCTTCAAGTCCCAATGTCCAGCCTGGCCTGGGACACTTCCAGGGATCCAGGGGCAGCCACAGCAAATCTGGGAATTCCAGCCCACCCAGGAATTCCTCCCCCATCTCCCACCCAGCCCTGCCCTCTGGCACTGGCACAGCCATTCCCTGTGTCCTGTCCCTGCAGCCCTTGTCCCCAGTCCCACTCCAGCTCTCCTGGAGCCCCTTTAGGCCCTGCAAGGAGCTTTAAGTTCACCCCAGAGCCTTCTGTCCTCCAAACTGAACACTCCCAAATCTCTCATCCTCCCTAAGTACACAGGAAAACATTTTCCTTCCCTGCTTTGCACCAAAAATACCCCAGAGCACCAAGGGCACCAACACTGCTCCACCTAAAACTGAGAGAGGCTCTGCTGCCCTGTGAAACCCCCAGGGTTGGGCAGGTCTGATTTCTCCTGTCCAAACCACCATTGAGCACCATTAAGGAGCCCTAATTGATCATTTGATCGTGGGCTGATAAATCCCAAACGCTCCAGTTCCTTCCAAACAATCACACAATTCCCTGGGAAGCCAAGCCTTGACACAACGATTTACTGGCAGTGCCAGTCACTGTCTGGCTGTGGGACTGCCTGGACATCCTCTCCTTCAGAGTGACTGATACCCCGCAGCACCGACGACACAACAAACAACTCCTCCAGCCGACGCAAAAATATCTTGACAAGTTCAGTTCCTTTAACCCCTGGAGCCCCAGAGCTGGGAATTTCCTGGCCTTGGCTGCAGAGCACAGGGGAAGGACAGCAGAGCCCCCAGCCAGCTTGGGGACAGATGCTCTGGAAGTTAGGAAGTTGGGGAATTAGTTCAGAACACCAAAAAAGTCACCAAAAAAATTAAAAAAAAATAATAATTAAAAACAAGCACAACTTTTCAACTCCTGAGTTGCCAGGGTGGGGAAGTAAGTGTGGAAGATTTCTGACAATTTTTATTTTTTTTTTTAGTTTGCTCAAGGTTTTTAATGTCCTCAAATTGAAACGAGACCAAAATCTGGGGATTAAAGTATTTACTTAGGCATTTATTTAATTTAATTATTTTATTCAACAGTGAATATATTTTTCCCAGTGAAATTGCTATTCCAGTGGATAATAGTTTGTTCTGTGTAATATATGGAGGTTTTGTAGTGAATGGACACAGGGAATGGATTCCCACTGCCAGAGGGTAGGGTTAGGTGGGATACTGAGGGGAAATTCTTCCCTGGGAAGGAACAGACCTCTCCCCTCATTTTGCTGGCCAGAGGTTTCCCTTTTAAACCATCCCAGACATCCATGTACAACCAAAAGCATCAAAGCATTAACACAAACTGGATGAGCTTGCAGAGCATTTGGTCCCTAATTTTTATTTCCCTACCAGTATTGGTAACATTTTTCCATCCTGCCTAACATTCATCTCTAATTTCCTGCCTCTGGGACTCTGAGATGTGCTGGAAGTGCAGGAGAAGTTGTGCTGAGTTCCACAATGCCTTGATCCCAGCTCTCCAGCTTCTCTCTGTTATCCTTCCTGGGATGATGATTTCCAGCTCTCCAGCTTCCCTCTGACATCCCTTGGTGAAGCCAATGGAAGGCACAGAGTGGCTGAACAGTGCCAGTGAAAGAAATCTTCTGCTAATTAGCTTTAGGCTGCAGCAGGGAAACCTTTCTAGATCTCCCTCTAGGCAAAGAGGGAAAAGGAATATGAGATCAAAACTGAGCTGAACATGTAGAAGCTGGTGCTGTGGCTAATGCTGGAGGATGGCAGAAGTTCAGGTTGTGTTAGGAGAGAGGTTCCTACCCACTTTGAAACCTTTCAGTGGAAGCCTTCAGTTTTAGCCCATAAACACTGCCAGTGACAACCCACAGACAAGCCAGAAGATTAGGAGAACACAAGCAGGATAATTAATTTCACACAGACACCAAAGCTCTGCAAGAATTTAGAAAATGAATGATTTGTTCATGTTGATGTGGCCTCTTTCCCTTCCTCCAGTTTTCCCCGAAACTTGGGCACCGAACACACTTTTGCAAATCATTTTAACCAACAAGCTGCTGCAAACCAGGCTCAGAAAAAGTAAAAGAAAAAAAAAAGCAGGGGCCACAGAGGTGGATTTGGGAGGAATAATTAGAAGCATTTCAATTAAATACACATAGTGAAGCCAAGCAATACCTATGGGCAATACATCTGTCAACACACACGTGAAGGATGTAAACAGAAAGAATGGAAAGGAAAGATTTAGTGCAGCTCACTGGGCATAGCTGGGAGTGGTGTGATTAAATTAAGGAAGATAATTCAGGTTGAATTTGAAGAACAACTTCCTGACAGTGAAAGGTTTCAGCTTCAAACACGCTCCCAAGTAAGCAGCTAATCCCCACTCTTTAAAACATGACTGGGCAAGAGCCCTCGTACCTGCACAGTGGGGAACAGGGCAGCTCCTGCCAGGAGATGGATTGGGAAATGAAATAAGCCTTTAATTTCTCTAATGGCTGTGAATCTCCCAGTGGGGACAAGCAAACAGAGAGGAAAAGAGCCAGGTGGGAAGCAGAGAGGCAGACCCGTCCTAAAGTCAGAGTTCACTGGATTTCTTGGAGAAAATAGATTTGTGTTTGTGTAAAAGAAATACAAAGGGATGCCAGGGAGAGGGAGGTGGAAGTCCTGCATTGGAGCTCAGCATAACCCTGGAAATTTATTATCAGAGAAGCATGGAATGGTTTAGGTTGGAAAAGCCCTCTAAGATCAGTGAGTCCCACCATTCCCCAGCACTGCCAGGGCCACCACTGACCCCTGTCCCCAAGGGACACCTGTACATGGGCTCTGAACAGCTCCAGGGATGGTCACCCCACCTCCTCCCTGGGCAGCTGTGCCAGTGCCTGATCACCCCTTCAGTGAAGAAATTATTCCCAGTATCCATTCTAAACCTCCCCTGGCACAGCCTGAGGCCATTTCCTCTCATCCTGGGGATATTTTTTCCCTCAGGGTTTCCCAGCAGCTCAGTCCATGGCAGCACCTCTCTGGTGTTACACTTATTTTCCTCCTCAAGCAAGCCTCAAACACAGGGCTGAGCAACACCACTTAGTGAAGACTCAGCCTCAGCCTCACTTTTCCAGAGTCAACCCAGCAGGGATGTGAGGATCCCTCCTTCTGCCCTGCTCTGCTCCCCTCTCCATTCTCCTGCCAGCTTCTCCCCATCCCTTCCACCCTCTTCCCACCACCATCCCAGAAAAAAGAAAAAAAAGAAAAAAAAAAAAGAAAAAAAAGAAAAAAAAAAAAAAAAAAAAAGAGACGAGACTTGCTAACTCTCATTATCCTGCTACAGAAATTAAATCGACTAAGGAGAGGCAAACTGAAGAGCTTTGCCCAAGGTTACAATCATATTCAGAGGCAAAGCCAAGACTAGAGCTGGAATCCTGCTTTCTCCTGGAATGTTTAGACTACAGCTCCTGCAGCAAATGCTTTCACACTTTATAGTGTTTACTAACTTCATAATGTCTGCTCACACACTGCTCTGCCTGCAGGAGCTACACCAGAGGGAATTTAATCAATGGGAAATAAATGTCATTATTAGGAATTGGGTAAGGCAGCACTTCAGGGATAGTCAGGCAGATTCTGTTGTTTCAGGAGAAGGCCAGCAGTTTTGGTATTGCTGTAAGGGTGAAAAAAATCCACAGGGATTATTCGGGCTTCACTTGGAAGGTCCTGGAAGTGCAAATCACCATCCATCATCTTTATGGTGCATCACATCACCTGAGGTATGAAGTAATCATCTAAAAATGCACTGCCTGACACGGCCATGGTTACAATCAATAACCCCTACGACTGGAGAACGTAAAGGAAAATCTTTTATTCTTCTGATGTCTTGTTTTTATACAAAGGGCTCCATTATCAGCATGGCACAAGTGCAGAACTCACCTGACAAGGGTTGAAAAGCATCTTTTCAGAAATAAAAGTGCAGGGCTCAATAAATCTGTAAATCATCACCCCAAAGCTCTGATTGGCTCTGGATTAACTCTTGGAATATTGAAGACGTTTCAAAGCTCAGCGCTCTCCATGCTGCACACAGTGTTTGCCAAGTTGTTATTTACAGATATGCATTCAAAAATACATGGGAAAAAGGGAAATTGATGTCACATTCCTGCACTACCAACCCAGGGATCCCAAGTCCCTGCTTGGAGATGATTCCAGGCAGCACAGCCTGGAAAAAAAATGGGAACTGCACAGGCTGGAACAACTAATGCTGCAACTTAAACACAGGGGTTTGTCTCTGCAATTCAGCTCACACAGGCTGAAGCTGCTTCTCCAAGGGAATGTCAGGAAGTGAGTTTGGAAAGGCACAAAACACCACTTTAACCACCCATTCCATGTAGGATCCTGGGGACATCATGGGCAAACAACCAGCATTCCAAAGGTTCCTGACTGAATTGCCACAGGCTGGTTCTTAAGGGGGAAAATGAAGGATTTTGGAATGGGGAAATTGGAAATTAACAAAGAAATAGAGAATATTAGATAACATAGGATAGAGAAAATACAAATTAAGAGAGAAAAATATTCTCCACAAAGGAGTAACACACAGGCAGATCAGGCCGTACGTGTAAGTTGAAACCACGTCTGAGTTATATGCTGTATATTATATTTTATGATATATTTTATATTATATATATCTATATGTGGGTGATTACATGATGCATGAGTGCTGTTTTTTTAGGGAAGGGCTCTCCCCTGCTGCTTTTGGAGAACTGGGGCAGGCAGGAGGGGAGATGAGAAGGGTGGGGATGTGCTACAGAGCATGAAAATACAGATTGGGGCTGGGATATGACACTCTGGCTCTCCTTTTACCTTTTTTTCTTTTTCCAAGGGTAAGAAGCACTTCATAGAATAATAGAATTATTGAATAATGGATTCTTCTGAGTGGGAATGGACCTACAAGGAGGGGACACCACCCACCATCCCAGGTTGCTCTAAGCCCCATCCAACCTGGCCTGGAAATCATCATCCCAGGAATCTTCTGTCTCAGGATGGTGTTTCCCTCCTGTAACTTTTCCACACGTGATCAGACTCTCTCTCTCTCTCAGTCTCATTCTTTTTTCACTCTTGTAAAACACTCCCAGCTTCAATTGCAGCGTGTTTGGAGCCAACACGTCTGGCTGGAGCTGCTCTGTCATTCAGAGTCTTATTATGCAAATAAAACATAGACAAGCTGTAAGTTCCAGTTGAATCCAAACACCCCGGAGCATCCAATAAATGGAGACGTCTGAAAAACAGAACTCCATGGATGACACACATTTGTCATCCAGCTGAGAAATCTGAGATAGGAAGATGAATAAGAGCGAATTTACAAATGTCAAGAAGCTTCAGGAGCCTTTCCCCCGTTTCTGTTGCTTCAGGGAAGAGTTGAGACCCAGGAATACAAAAAAAAATCCCCTCATGGGATGGCAAGCTGTGTTTGCACTTCTTTCTTTCCCTGGAAGATGATCTGGGGAACAATGGGCTTCACTTGGGAGTTATTATTTTTGCAATTATTTCTTACATTCCTAAATCAGAGATGAACAACTTCAACAGACCTGTCCCAAACCACACTTCAGCTGCTTCACAAAAGGAAACAAAAAATTGACCAAAAAATGAGATAGAAGTTAAATATTAAACATTTTCTTAATGTTTTGAAAGCACGATTATCATTAGACCATTAGACAGGGACTGAGGCCTGTGCTAGAATAACCAATATTTTAAACAAAGAACGAAAGCCACAAAATACCAATTAACATTAATGGACAATGGGAGAGATTTTCATTAATATTTATAATTTAGCAACAACCTGTTGTTAATATTGAAAATATTAACAAGGAGATTACCAGTTTCTAATTGGCAATTTTAACAAGGTCCAAAGGCCTCCAAACAGCAAGAGACACTGATATGCCTACCAATTTAAGGGAAGGCCCTGCTGAATTTCTGGATCTATTTGCCATCTTTAAAGAATTTCTATCATGGCAGCAGGGCTGAAATGGATATTTAGAAGTGAAACAATTTAAAGTTTGAGATGTAGCCTTTTCATATTGTAACAGGTTTGGAAATGGCTGGGATGTCTCAGCAGCACGGACCAGTCCCTAAATCCCATCAGTTCTGGGCAGTCCAGTGTGATCCCAAGGGGTGCTGGGGGTAACCAGGAGGCTCTCAGTGGGTGAGGAGTGGTGCTGGGAAGTGCTGGCTGCCAGGAAATGAGTGTTCATGGAGGTTTGCAGCTGGTTTTGGATCAAAGTCAGTGGATCCCTGGATGGGGTGGATGGAATATTCGTGCCTCGTCCAGAGGCTGAACAGCAGCGGAGATGAGCAAGGCAGGACCAACCCAGGAGTACTGAAAGAATTCCTGCAGATTCAGGGATTTTTTTATCCCTAGGATTGTACTGACTGTGGTGGATTAACACAGGAAAATATTCTCCACAAAGGAGATGTGGAGATGGAATATTCGTGCCTCGTCCGGAGGCTGAACAGCAGCGGAGATGAGCAAGGCAGGACCGACCCAGGAGTACGGAAAGAATTCCTGCAGATTCAGGGATTTCTTTATCCCTGGGGTAGTTTTGACTGTGGGATTGTGAGTGGCCACTCCAAAGGTGTCTCCAGCTGCCCCAGTCCCAGGGCTGTGGAGCTGGCAGGGCCCCCCAGGATCCCAGAGCACTGGGGAGGAGGTTCCTCCTCCTCCAGGAGCCTTCCCCAGGGATCAAAGCACCTCACTAAAAACCCCTCTGTATTAGTTTGTCCCTGCAGGTCAGAATATCGTTCTAAATTATTAAAACCACGAAGAATTCCAAGTTCCATCCCCTCAGCTGCCACGATAAATCAGCAGAGCTCCGAGTGCCTCAGCGGGCTGGGCTCAGTTTACAGCAGATGATGGCAGGGCTTTGTCTGCATTTCCTTCAGCGCCTGCGAGGCGACGACTCCCCCTGGAAAACTCACAGGGCACCAATTAGCTGAGGGAACTTTTTTCACACATTTGTTGTCAGCGCTGTCAACGATTCCCCAGGTCGTCCTCAGCTCCCTACAACTGCAACGTGAGGGTTTGGGATATAAATGCCGAGGTGAGATAAAATCAGATTCTGAGATTATTTACTGTCTCCAGCGGTTTTCCCACTTGGAGCAAGGCTGCTGCTATCCCCTGACCAGGGCTCGTGTGCATTTCACTGGCAGCAGTGACCTCAGGAACAGGTGGTGCTTTGGAGCATTACTGAAAACAAGTATCCATAATAATCATTTCAAAACAAGATTTTTTTATTATTATTATTATTTTTCCCCGAGCATATTCCAGCCTGCAAAGAGGCAGAAGGGAAGTGTCTTGTATTTACTTTTACTGGAAAAGCGTGATGGACTGGTCCTGACATCACTTTGTTTTGCAGAGGCTCAGCTTTAGATATAATTACAGTGACAAAGAGAGTTCCCCTCCCTCAGACGGGCGCTGGAGCAGTGCCAGGGAATTCAGGGATGCCAAAAGGGTTTTATGGATTACAGAGCAGCCTCAGCCTGCACCAGTGCAAGGGATGAGGAGATCCCAAAAGGTGTCAGCACTGGGAATGTCTTCACATTGTTGTTCTGGAAGAGACTTAGGGATTTGTACTCATCCACGGAGCAGGATGTCTCATCAATCACTCATTTTCCAAAAAAAAAAAAAAAAAATTAAATTTAAACATTCAGTGGCTGAGTAAAATCCTGTAGTAAAACTCTGCTCGTAGCAGCAAGTGGCATTGCAACAAACATAAATTGCTGCTTTTGATAACAGCAGCAATTTTATAAGCAAATTTCATCAATTTGATCACTTTTAAGAAGGGACGGACTGAAAGAGGCATCTCCTGGAGCATCCCAGAGAAGGCCATTCACATCCCCCTCACTAGAGGAGGATTCCCTTCCTTCTCTTACAGAGCATTCAGTTTCTCCTCCCAAGTAGAAAGACCAAACAAGTGGCACCAAGAGAAGTTTAGATTGGATATTAGGGAAAATTCCTTCATGGAAAGGGCTGTCCAGCCCTGGCATGGCTGCACAGAGCAGAGGTGGAGCCCCCATCCCTGGAGGAGTTTCAAAATCATGTGGATGTGGCACTTGGGGACAGGGGGCAGTGGTGGCCTTGGCAGTGCTGGGGGAAAGGTTGGACTCAATGGTCTTGGAGGGTTTTTCCATCCTAAACCATTCCATGAACCCTTCCCCTGCCTCTTCCCAGGAGCCACATTGTGCCATGACAGGGAACATTTGTTACTCTGCGTTTGCACAGTCCCCAGCAAGCAGAGACCTCCTTCTGGACAAGCTGGAGGTTGTTGGAATAAAAGGATCATTAAGGAATTAGGACAGCATTAGAACTCAGCTGGGGGCTCACTGAGGTGTGGCTTCATGCTGGCACGCTTTGGTTCAGTATTAGATTGTCCCATCATCTTCACAGAATGTCAAATAAAGCGTTTGTGACAAAAATGTACTGAAAAGCTTGAGGAAAAAAAAAAGTGTAAAATGCTGAATAAAACTAATTTAAAATGTGAGGTATAAAATATTCTGATTTCACCACCATCTCATTTAATGAACTCGGAGCATTTCCCAAAGGCCCTGGTGAATTTTATCTCCCTGACATCCTCCAGCCACTAAAAACCCTCCCTGGGATTGACAAAACTTGAACTTCAGTGTATCCCAAATGGGCTCCTTGATGGTTTTGCCTACTATGTAGAGGAGAGCCCTGAGCTTTTAGACTTTCTCTCTCTTTTATTATATTTTTTTTCCCCAAGAATGCTGACTTTCATGAATATTAAATCCCATTTCCCAAAAGCAGCTATTTATTGAGCCTGTTCGCCCTTTATTACCCGAAAAACAGAAAGCTTGTATTTCTCCTCACTGTGTAAAGATGCTTCCTAAGTAATCCAAGACACTACTTTCATGTTTGTTCAATAAGTATTTCAAGATGTTGCTATTTTGATAATGTGCTGACTGAGACATAATTCACAGCAATGCAAAGTTTAATAATATCTCCAAACTCTGATAGAAAATGAGCTCCAGCTCTGGAGAAAAGAATTTTTTCTGAAATTATTGGTGAAAGGATCCAGAACCACTGTTACCCAACATGGTTCCTACCCTGACACATTAAAAAAATATAAACCACACAATTCCTGAGCTCACACACTCACAAACACACCTCCTGCAAGGGAGGAGGATGGAATGATAATCCCTCATGGAGAAGATCCCTGCCCATCTCAGCCAATACTGGCTGGAGAAGGAATTGCTCAAGATACCCGTTCCACCCACGAATCCCTTCACTGATTAATTCTCCATTCCTTTAACAAGGAATTCTGACCTGAGCTCCACAAGGAAATAGAGGGAAGGATGACAATCATGGGTGACAATGTCATTTCCTGGGCTCCTTGGAGGCTGTGCACTCAGGAATGTTTGCCTTTCACCACCTGCTCTGGGGTTTAAACCTGCTGGAAGTTTTCACAGGACCACACAAGCCCAGAATGGTTTGGGCTGGAAGGAGCTTAAAGCTCATCCCAACTATAAAGCTGGTCATCAGTTTTGCACTGGTTTACCCCCTGCCATGGGCTGGGACACTTTCCATTATCCCAGGGTGCTCCAAGCCTCATCCAACCTGGCCTTGGAAACTTCCAGGAACAAAGAGTCCACAATCTCCTTTTGTCTTCTAATAAAAGATAGAAGGGATTTATCTGCCTTTAAATATCTGCCATTAAATACACCCTAATAAAACATCCCCTATTGCTTCAGTTTCTGGGATTTTCAGAGCCTTCATGCATTTTTTCTCCCAGCCTGGTAGGAAGGTATCTCTCTCCACATTTAAAACACAACAAGGAGAAATTTGGGGAATTTGCCCCTTCCACAAAATCAGAACATTTGACAGACAAGGTGCAATTTTTAACAAGCACAACCAGAACCCAGGAGGACTTCTGAAGGAAACCTCCCTCATCTCCAACCATCTCCTCCCTGCAGACTCCATAGTCATCAGCAGGATGGCAGAGATTCCTTTACTCTGTGTGAGAACAATCCAGATTTCAGCATCCAATGCTGTTCCACGAGCAAAATCCTCAGAGAAAAAAAGCAAAAACCTGTGTGACACTGGACTGTCCTGTGGGCCCCATCAGTGTCACACACTTCCCAGTGGAAATCATAGCAGAGCAGGGCATGACTTCATCCTTCTCCTGCCTTACTTGTGTCCCAATGATGCCTTGGGAAAGTTGACCTGGAACACAGACGGGACAGAGCTAGAGAATAATGTAGGTATTTACTGAAAGGCCTCCAGGATACACCTTGGGCAGGACAGGGCCTGAACAGGGCTACAACCAAGGTAGACCCAAAATGGTCACAAAATGGACACAAAATGGACACAAAATGGTCACAAAATGGTCACAAAATGGCTGATGGGTCACAAGGTCTCACACTTTTATAAGTTTTGGTCCATTTGCATATTGGGGTTTAATTGTCCAATTCCAGCTCCAGGTTGTGAAGTCCCATCCTTCTTGTTCCTCCCTTCACCCCATCGCTGCTTATGCTTTTGGGCCCGCAAGTTTTCCTTGGTCCTCCACAGAAAAAGGATTAGTTTTGTCTCCCTGCTCTGTGAAGAGAGCTGAGTGACACTGAAATGTGAGGCTCAGAACGGCACCTAAGCAGCACAGAATCTGAAAACATGAAAACTAAAACTCAAGGCATCAGGGGTGTTGAGCTGCTGGAGGGCAGGAGGCTCTGCAGAGGGATCTGGGCAGATTGGAGCCGTGGGGTGAGGCACAGCAAGGCCCAGTGCTGGGCCCTGCCTTTGGGTCACAACAACCCCCTGCAGCTCCAGGCTGGGCAGAGGGGCCGAAAAGCTGAGAAAGGCCCTGGGAAGTGCTGGTGACAGCAGCTGGACACGAGCCCAGGGGTGCCCAGGTGGGGCCCCAGTTGTGAGGTCCCATCCTTCTTGTTCCTCCCTTCACCCCATCGCTGCTTATGCTTTTGGGCCTGCAAGTTTTCTTTGGTCCTTCACAGAAAAACAATTTGTTTTGTCTCCCTGCTCTGTGCAGAGAGCTGAGTGACACTGAAATGTGAGGCTCAGAACGGCACCTAAGCAGCACAGAATCTGAAAATATGAAAGCTAAAGCTGAAGGCATCACCACCACGTGTGAGGAGCGCGGGGTCGGGGCAGGGAAGGATCCAGGGGAGGCGCGATGTTCCCCGCTCTGTGAAAAATGAGGTTTAAAACAACTCCTAAAAGTTAAAGTATAAAGTTAGAAAGTATTAGTTATATTAGTTATAGAAATGTAAAGTTAAATGTTAGAAACTCTTTGTACTCATTTTTGTAATATATTGTGACCTGTCAAGCAAGAATGTCGTTTCCATGGCAACGTAAGACTCCTACACCTCTCTACTCGGCCTGGCTATCTCAACCCCCTGCCCCCGTCTCCTACTGTAACACCCCTTATGGTAATTAAAGATCCCAGGATGCAACATCTCAGCAAAATCGGGACAACTTCCAAAAACAAACAGTAATTAAGACTCTTTAACAACAACTTAAAACAAAAAGAATAATAACCATAAAGACTGAAGAGTACAAGCCAATTGATGCCAGGACCTTTAGATCTCGCCGTGACCAGAGGAGCAGTCTGAACATCCGACTCATCAGTGGAACTCACATTGGACTGGAATTGTCGGGAGCATGCTCCCGTGAGGGGGGAGGCTAATTCCCCACTGGGCTGTGTGCAGCAGCAGAGTGTCCAGCCCTCCCCCTCCTTCTCAGCACTGCGGTGGGGGCCACCCCACCTCCCTGAGGCGCCTGCTTCTAAAAGAGCTGATACTTTAATAAAGGCATTTAAAGGAGGAAACATCGTCTCCTGCCCAATTTTTCTCAGCTTCGTTCAGGGAGCCCCATCTGTGCCCGGGAGCCCCATCTGCCCGGCGGAGATGATTCCTCCCGCAGCCGATGCCGGTGCCGGCGGCTCCGCGGGGAAAGGCGGCACGGGGAAGCGGAAGGAATTCTGAAGGCGTTTCGAACACACACAGCCGTCCTTCCGCTCGGGACAGGGGGGGGGATGGTTTGTTTCGCAAGATGCGTTTGGGTAAAAGAGAAAAAAAAAAAAATTGATTCGTTTGTGTGAAAAACGAGGTTCACTTTCTATGTGAATTTTAAGAAATAGGTTTAATGGAAAATAAGACAATTAGGAGACAGAAAAAAAAGCAAAGTACGGCCGGGTGACTTGGCTGAATGCAAGTCACCACAACCTGCTGTATCAGAGACATTCTCTAAATACCCTTTTTTCTATTGCATCAGGCTGTTGAATATTCATATTTTTCCATAAACTGGTTTCCATATTCCAGGAACTGTTTTGCATGGCCCCTCCTTGGGTCCCCCTTTTTAGAGCACGTGTGTTTCTGGGCTGTGTCTTCATCATCACCTCCAGCTCGGGCCTTGCTCCAGACTTTCTTCAGATGGGAGATGCTGATAGTTGGTGTATCAATAGCAGGGTCTTCTTTACATGTTCACTGGATGTTATTTTAATTAAACAGACAGTTTAGGCATATTTTAACAATAGCAGGGTCTTCTTTTCATGTTCACTGGATGTTATTTTAATTAAACAGACAATTTACGCATATTTTATCAATAGCAGGGTCTTCTCTACATGTTCACTGGATGTTATCCCGACCAAACAGTTTAAGCACACTCTATCAACTACTACCACTCTGCCTAATTTTCTTTACTAATAGCAGAAATAAAAACTTGTATCCTTACTACAATGTTATTATTCATATAGCACACGCCAGCTTTATAATATATATCTATAACAGTTTGTAAGGTGGAGGTGGGGGAGGAATAAAGAGGTGGAACTCCAGCCTCGCTGCTTTCCTTGCTCCTGTCCACAATTCATCTCATCCTGCTTTCAGGGGGCTGGGATGTCTTGGCATCTACCCTCAGATTAAATCTTTTCCTTTGTGGGCAGAGAAATAAATCAGGATGGGCTTTACCTGCTGCTCCAGCACCTTTCTCCTTGTTCCAACTGCCTCACCCTCCATCTGCCTTTTATCAATTTACTAAAACCAAGCTAAAGTAAAACAGAACTTTGACAACTTCACAGAAGGATCCCTTCCTCTACCTCACCATGTGCAGAGCATTTTACCTTACTAGCAGCAAGTGCTACATCATCTATAGGGTTACAAATCCAATTCACACACCACAGTGGGTTTGCAGCTACTACAAATGCTGCAGTCAATGGAGATATGGAAATTTGGATTGGATATTAGGAAAAAATTCACCTCTGAAGGGGTGGTCAAGTGTTGGAATAAGTTGCCCAGGGAAGTGGTGGAGTCAGCACCCTGGAAGTGTTGAATAAATTTGTGAATGTGGCACTTAGGGACACGGGTTAGTGGCAGTCTTGGCACTGCTGGGGGAATGGCTGGACTCCATGGTCTGAGAGGTCTTTTCCAACCTGAACCATTCCATGATTCTAATTTAGACAAGCAAAAAAATCTGCTCAGTCAAAACACTTTTTTTTTTTTCCCCCACATTTTAAACTCCTGGCATGTAATGGACCCTCTGTAAACTCCCAATTGTTCCATAATTACCTAAACATTCCAGTCTCTAACACTCCTCACCCAGGAGCCCTCAGGAACTCTTCTGTGGTACCAATCTCTCCCCAGCTGTACATTATGAGTGAGCAAGATGTAACAAATTAAAGAGTGGTTTGAGAACATTAAAATGCCAAACATATTGAAAAATGCTAAACAGGAAATCTGGGTCTTCTGCCTCTCTGCATGAATCACTGCCAACAACTACAACCTGATCTGTAACAGCAGAAAATTACAAACAGGAAAAAAGGAAAACAACAAAAAAAAAAACAACCTGCCTTGAATGAGCGAGCCCTGCTCTCACTCTGCTGCTACGCCAAGGAGCACATTAAAAATGGAAATTGGACCAGCAGAGGGACAGGGTCATGAGGAAAACAAATGGGGACAGAGCCTTCAATCATTCACAGAACAAATATTCCAGTGTCACAACTCAAGGAAAGCTTGTTTTCCAGCCATTCCAGCAATCAGCTACACTAAATAAACTGTGCTTTAGACTGAAAACTGTGTAAAATCACCTAATTCTCCCATTATAGGCAGGAGGATCTATGTATAGCAGGGGAGGAACGAGCCCTGGGTGCCCTTACCAGACTGTGCTCCGTTGGCAGTGTTGTGTGGGATAAATCTCTCCTCCTCAGAGCTCTCTCCCCGCTTCCTGTGCCTCTCTTATGCAATGCACACTAAAATAGGAGAGTTTTGCTTGCCCTTTCCCAGCTGTCTTTCCCCAAAGACTCTGAAGGGATTGGGTAATACCCCAAACCTCATTAAAAGCAAAGATCTGGAACTTGGGAATGTTTATACCCCGCAGTGGTGTGGGGTGTTGGTGCTGCTCACTTGACCATGGGTGCAGATGGATAGGACCAGGGAAGGGCAGGGATGGAGCTGCCCTTCTAAAAATTCCAAACCCCATGGGATGGGATCTCCAGCCTGGGAAGAGCCCAAAGCTTTCACTGGAAACCTAAAATTGTTTGTGTGAAGACAGACCTGTGGCAACAGCAGAGCTGAACCAAATGGAGCTGAATCTTGGGCCAACATTCTGACCACTTTTTAACTTACTTAGATGAGTGCTGATGTCTGGAGAAGAGAAATCTCCAGGGAGAACTTAGAGCCTCTTCCAGAGCTTAAAGGGGCTCCAAGAGAGCTGGAGAGGGACTTGGGACAAGGGATGGAGGGACAGGACACAGGAAAAGGCATTAATCTGAAACAGAATCTTCTTAATATCCAATCTAAAGCTCCTCTTTGTCACTTGGAAGCCAATCTACTTGTCCTGTCACTCCCTGCCCTTGGAAACTCTTCTCTTTGCCTTTGACTAAGCAAAATGCTGTCTCACTGCCCAGCACCACGTCCTTGTGATCATCACAAGGAAGAGACTGTAAATGTGCAGCTTTGGGCATCCAATTCCATAAAGGGTGAAGAATTTTTGGCTAATTTAGGAGGAAAGCACTTTGGGTGCTGAGCAGCAGAGTGTACCCAGGACAGAATGCAGCCAGAATGAACAAACAGCAGCCCTTTGGTGTAGAACTGCAGATAATGATGGGCTTCAAGGTGCATAATTAATAATTCTCTTTCTATTCCCAAGGCAGAACATACTGGCCATCTTTCCGTGAGCGATAAGGATCCACAGGATTCACTGGACATTTTGATCTTGAAGCCATGGCTCTGTGTTAATCCTTGACCTGCTATTCAGCTCTTGCCCCAAAACCAGGTGCTCTCCAGCCCCTCATAAATCTCACTGACACAACCCAATGATTTCAACCAGTCTGTTATACAAAGTTCAGACTGGATCAAAATCCTCAGGGTGCACAGTGAGGCAGGATGGAAATCTGCTCCCTGCAGACCTGAGATTGCTTCAAGGAACACGAGGGCGAGCACAAGACTTTGGATTTAGAAAAAGAAAAAAAATTCACTTTGTGTAGAGAATTTTCCGTCTCGTTTTCCTTTCCCATTTTTATTACTTAGCAAGCATTCAGGAAAAACTGGATCTTTGCTTTTGAGATATTCTGCACCTGCTGTCTCGCCTATAAAAACGCTGTTTTCAATTCAAAGCAATAAAACACTGCAATTAATCTAAATCACATCATTACGGTTGGAGCCGAGGCTCACAAAATTGGCTCCCTCTACCTCAGCGTGCACCACTTATCTTATTTCCCCAAATATTTTCCCAACTCATTTTGCTGCTCTCTCATCCTGGAATGTGATGGCCTTGCTGGATATTTGATTGCTGGTGTCAGGGCTCCATTTGGGATTGGATTGGACAGATCCTGGATGCACAAGTTGGGTTGGAAACACATCCCTGAGCCCAGGTGAGTTCCAGATGGAAAATTAAAGCTGGGAGAAAATACCATGGGAGCCAAATTCCTACCAAAAAATGCTCCAAAAGATGCTGTAACAGAAGCCTCCAGACACTGGTGGGCTCCTGGTGATGCTGAACATCTCATCCAAGAGCTTCATAGAAAATCAAAATCTCTGTCACGTCAGAAATGCAACAAACACCCACAGGGAATGCTCAGGAATAAACTATAAAAAAAGGCCACACATTCCCATGCCATGCCTGGGCAGCCATGTATTCTCTCCACAGGTAAGTTCTGTGCCACAAACCCAAAATATGAGGAGCTGCATCCAAAGAGTTGATCCCACGGTGGTATTCCACAAGCACTTGAGTGATGCTATTGTACACCACAACGACACAAAGACTTTGACTCCAGAAGGCTGAAAATGACTCCTTTATTCTTGGGAATGTCTTCTTTTTTATACTATTCTATACAGACCAATTCGATTGGTGACAGGAAGACAAACCTCTTCAATCACATTGGTCAGACCAGAGGGACATCATGAAGAAGTCCCTCCTAGGAAAAATATGTAAACAAATTTGCCGTTACAAAAACGTGTCTCTTGTTTAGAGAAAACTCCCTGGAAAAGGAATTTCAGAAAACCAAACATGTCAGGCACGACCCAGGGCTACACTGCATCCAAAGAATTGATCCCACAGTGGTATTCCACAAGTACTTGACATCATGTTTCATTTAAAATCCACCTGCCAAATAAAATGACCTTTTTTAAACCATCTTCTTGGTAATCCCACATCAAAATCTAGTTATCAGAGATAACTTTCACTTATATTTGCTAATTCTGGAATTCCATGGGTAGTATTTTGGGGTTTTTTTTTCAATAAATTAATTTATTGGCTGCCACGTTCTCAAAACAATTCTTACAAATTCTGCTTCTTGCTGTTATTAAGATACAAAAGTGCGGACAAAAAACACACAGTGACAGAAAAGAAAGATGAGAAGGCCTCCCAGGAGTTTCCACTTCACTTCCCAAGCAGGAATTCTCTCCAGAGCTTTCCAGAGCCACAGTGGAAGGACATTCCACCCTGAAGTGACACAAATAAGGAGGGAACAAAGATGCAACTCGTGGCTACTGCAGAAATGAATCATTCCTTTTATCAGATTTCCTATCCATCGTTCCTTTTTTTATCAGATTTCCTATCCTTACTTTGAATAAACTTTGCCAGGCTGCCTGGACTCAAACACACAGAAAAATTTTTATTCTGGCATTAGGAATGAAGAAGTTGGAAGTTTGTATTAATGAGCTTGAAAGTAGAAGCAAGAGAGAGGCTGTTCAGTGGAAAATCCATTGAGTAATGTCCAAGGAAGATAATTTAATTCCTCTTCTTCTCAGTGCATGCAGGACAGGGCACAGCTGTGCCAAAAAAATTACTTTTATTAATTAATTAGCAAGCTGAACATTGAAATGTGCTCTGTGGCAAAGACCTCCACAAAGAAGCAACATTTTTCAGATTTCACCTTTTGAATATTGTTAAAGGCTTCTGAATTCCATCCTTTAGTATCTCCCAAAAGTCCTCAGGTGACAGCACCAATTTTTTCCAGGTTTCTGGCTCCCAGGCCTTGGTTATAGTCCTCCCATCACCATGAAAATCCTGCCACTTGTTATTTCCAGCACCTTCTTGGGTCTCCTCCCTTGGCCCAATCCATCCCTATGCCATGTTTCCCATAAGGAATGGGGAGAGGAGGATGGTTTCCAGTTTGGATATAAAAAATTAAGAAATTGCTGTCCACATCCTGCCAGAAGGGGGTACAAATGAAGGGCTGAGGGGTAAAGGATGAGCCACCCCAGTTATCCAGAGGAAATGAGCTCCTCTCACTCGCACATGTTTTCTCAGAAGGCCCCTCCTGACACTTTTGCTGAGGCCACCAGAGGTGTTTTATGTCATCATACACTCATTTTCTCTCCACTTTCTTCCTTTAATGACATCAAGACTCTTCTATTTCCTCTGTTGTCCAAATTAATCTCTTCCCCTGCTATCTCAGGTCTCTGAACCTCTCCTGCTCCGAGGAGATCCCAGGAAAGAACAGATTGTTTAAGCCCCAACTTTCCATTTTTTCCATTGAAACCTGAAATTTGTCTCCTGGCTGCAGCACTAACAAATAGTTTGTGGATTTATTTTGGGGTAAAAAAAGTTGTAGAAGCCAAAACTTTAAAAAGAAGCCTTCAGCTGTATCTTTTATAGGGTCTGCAGGTTTTTTGGAGAGAGATGCTATGGAAGCAAATCTGGGGATTTGTTTTAGAAAATACACGAATTAATTTTTGCCCAGATCCTTACATCATCAAAAACAAGGAATCACAGTCACAGACAGATTTGGTTTGGAAGGGGCTTTAAAGATCATCTCCTTCCATGCACTGCCATGGGCAGGGACACCTTCCACTATCCCTGGAAGTGTCCAAGTTCCATCCAACCTGGCCTTGGACAGTCCCAGGGATCCAGGGGCAGCCACAGCAAATCTGGGAATTCCAGCCCAGCCAGGAATTCCCAATTCCCAATCTCCCACCCAGCCCTGCCCTCTGGCACTGGCACAGCCATTCCCTGTGTCCTGTCCCTGCAGCCCTTGT
>JANPWX010000104.1:1053370-1087304 GCA_024734555.1 Trochalopteron elliotii
AAGATACAGCAACAGTAATAAGCTGGCTTCCAAATATCAAGAGCCTTTCAAGATTGGATTTTTAGTTAGCTCGCTGCTCTTTCTTTAGGATCTAATTGATTTTCTTGACATTTCTTTAGCCTGGCATCCTGCCTGCCTAAGTACTTTATCTGACCTTCAGGCTCTCTGCCAGGTATTGATCCAATCCCTCCAGTGGCTGCCTTGGAGCTGCTCTCCCAACTTTGATAAGGGCTAAAAAGTCCCAGCTCCAGCCAGACAGGAGCTCAGTGGCCACCAAATTTCTCTCATCCTGCTCTGCCTCTCTCTGAGCAACACTCAGAATTCTATCAGATCCTAAGCAGGCCATATGTGCTTGTATTCCGAATTTCTCTTCCAGGAAATATTTTACCAAAAAAAAAAAAATACATCCTAGAGTGGAAGTGTTTAGATAGAATTCTCAACGAGGAGCTAAAATAAAGCTTTTCTGAAATAGAAGCAAATTTGAGCTGCAAAAGAAAATATCAAGACAAAAAGAAGAGGGGAAAAGAAGGAAGTTGGATTTTTCAGTCCATCTCATGCACCTGAATCAATGAAAATATTTTGGACATTTCCAAACCTTAAAGGAGAATAAAAGGGTGGTTTTTTTGTGTCTTGAATAACACTTCCAAGGCAGCAATTTATTATAAATTACTAATGGCAAAATACAACACAAATGGCAAGTGGGAAATAAAGACTGAACATAAAACTTGCTAAATTATTGCAACAACAGTCAAGGTTGAGTTTTCCCAGACCCCACTTCCCTTGTGCAAAGCCTCCTAGCCACGTTTTCAGTGCCATTAAGATAAGATTGGTATCAGCTGTTTCCTCCACAAGTTTTATTGTGGAAAAGCTACAAGCACGAGGCTGAAGGGAGCACATGGATCCTGCCCTGGATGGGGAATCCTAAATCCACTGCACCTCATTAAAATGGCAGCACACAACACAAGATTTTTGGGATTTGGAGTTCCACAAGAGCAGCAGCCAAAGCGATGAGGTGGACAAGGGAGATTGTAGACTCCAAAGAATTGTTCAGATTTTGCCAGTAGAGCTTTTGAAACGTTTTTTTGGTTGGTTTTATATCCAAAAATGCAGTGAGGAAACTCAAGACTCAGGAAGCACTGGCTGAATCCTAAGGCTGACCTGAAATGCTCTTCCCAACAATGGAATCTTTCAGTCTCCCTAAAATGAATTCTGTAGGTAAATACATTAAAAATTGTAATAATTCTAATAATTGTAATAAGCATTCAAGGGCTTGTTAGAGATGAAAACAAATACCATGGACAGACAAGAGCCACGGGAGGAAGATGCCCAACATGGGCATAACTGCCCTGGATGCAAAACATTCACTATTAAAATAGATCCAATTTCAAAAGTTAGGTTTATCAGCCCCCCATGAAAAGACAGGGATTAACAGGAGAGTAAATAGAGGTACTTGAATCCCAAATTCCTGTAAAGATGAAGGGCTTTTTCTCTTCTTTAAAGAGATAAAAAACTGCACTGAGGGAAAACTTCAGCAGGGATTTTTCAAGTGATGAGGAAAATGGTACAAACAGCCCATCCATCTCATTAAAGGCCTTTTTCAATCTACCTTGGTCACACCTTGCCCTCACATATTTTAGGAAACATTCTCCCCTTCACCTGCCCTCAAAACATTCTGTCTCCCCACCTTGCTCGTACCAACCCAGACAGAGGCTTAAAAAGTCCTCTCACTTCATCAAGGAGATAAAGTTGTTGCCCTCCAAAGGAACAACTGAAGCTACAATTAAGATTTTGTGGGCTGCTGCACTATTGGAGTTCATTTGGCCTCCCTCCCACCAGTGCCAGGCTGCTCCATATAGAAGCAGGACAGGAAGACGCCGTGCAGACGCCTTGGCACGGCCCCAGCAGAGCATCAGATCCTGCAGGGAGCCTGGGGGAGCTTTGCCTGAGGCTGCCTCAGGTCCTGGGTCGTAAAACAAATGCATCTGACAGGGCAGGCAGCAGGGAAGTCAAGGGGATCAGCAGAACTGGACCACTGATGGATGGGGGCTTTTCCATCCTGATCCTCAAGGCTCCCCCCCTGCTGCAGGGAGTTCCTCCTGGGGGGCCTCAAATTCTGCTCAGCTGGATGAGGTGGAAATGGGGAAGGTGAGGAAGGATCCTGCTGCAGCTCTGAGGGTTGCTGAAGTGCCCTGAAAAAGGAAAATCCCACAAGGGAATGGTCCTCAGGCAGGAGTTCAGCTGGATGTGAAGCTCTAAACATCACAAAGGGCTGCTGAAGAGCCCACTGCTCCACTTGGAAGGGGAAAATCCCACAGGAATTGCTTTGGGAATGGTCCTCAGGCTGGAGCTCAGCTGGATGTGAACCCCTGAATTTCACAAAGGGCTGTTGAAGTGGTCTGGAAAAGGAAAATCCCACAGGAATTGCCATGGGAATGGTCCAGGCAGGAGCTCAGCTGGCTGTGACCCCCTAAGCTTCTCAAAGGACTGCTGAAGTGCCCACTGTGCCACCTAGAAGGGGAACACCTCACAGGAATTGCCCTGGGAATGGTCCTCAGGCTGGAGCTCAGCTGGATGTGAAGCTCTAGACTTCACAAAGGGCTGTTGAAGTGGTCTGGAAAAGGAAAATCCCACAGGAATTGCTTTTGGGAATGGTCCAGGCAGGAGCTCAGCTGGCTGTGACCCCCTAAACTTCTCAAAGGACTGCTGAAGTGTCCACTGTGCCACCTGGAAGGGAAAAATCCCACAGGAATTGCCACGGGAATGGTCCAAAGAGAAACTCAGCTGGGTGTGACCCCTTAAACTTCACAAAGAGTTGCTGAAGTGCCCTGAAAAAGGAGAATCCCATAGGAACCACCATGGGAATGGTCCTCAAGGAGCAGCTCAGCTGAATGTGAACCCCCAAACTTCACAAATGGCTGTTGAAGTGCCCACTGCTCCACCTGGAAGGGGAAAACCTCACAGGAATTGCCCTGGGAATGGTCCAGACAGGAGCTCAACTGGATGTGACCCCCCACCCCCAGCCTCCCTGTGGAAGCAGCCAAGGAATTGGGGGGTGGAGAGGGATAAATGAAAATTTAAAGGCTGTTAAAAGTGGGCACACAGTGACTGCAGCTCAGGAGAAATCTGGATTAGGGAATGGGATTAAGTGGGACATGGAGCCAGCACGGGGTGGGAGAGATGTGCAGAATCTGGTTTCCTTATTTTTAGGGAAGAAATAATTTGCTTTAGTTGCAATCAGCCTTTTTCCCTTGCAGGTGCTGACATTCTTCCCAGGTTTCTCCATTCCTGTGGGGGTATTTTTGATTCGGAGCCAGTGATTTTGTTGCTGCTATTATTATTATTATTATTATTATTGTTATTGTTATTATCATTATCATTATCATTATTATTGCTAATGACACCAGCTGAACAAACGTGGCCTGGGAGCCACCAGATTCTCCAGAGATTTTGCTAGGCCTGAAAAATTTCTTTATCATCAATGACCACAATATTTAGTGCCAAAACTTTATTTTCCCTTTCATCACCAGGTATAAGTCCAAGTTTTTGCTAAACTGTTTCACTGAGAGGTTTGAGAACTCAGAGCCTATTTAGCTGTTAAATTTGTATTTCACAAACCTGTTCTAAAATGGCTTTTTCTTCTCTCTGATAATATTTTACCTTTGGTTTAGTGTATTTTTAAGTTTAGGCTGAGCATGCTTTTTAGCAGAGATATCACTAATGGAATAAAACTTACAATTTGGTTGTTATCTCTACATCATACAAATGTGGAGTGGATTTTCAAGTTGAGACATATTCTGTTCTTAGACAATCTGCTCCTATTTCCAATTATTTGTCTTCTCTGAGACATTCCTGACTTTGCAGGTTTCATTTCTATTGGGATCCCACCCTGCCCCAATTCTGTGTTATCAAAAACTCTCTTAGAGCAACACACTTTCCTGACCTGATATAGTTTTTTCTGTATTTATCATTCCCTAATTCCTAATTTCATTTATTTCTCCTTTTCAGGATCTTTTACACAGCTTGCTCCACTGATGTTTCCCAAAACTTGGAATTTCCTACATATTTTATTTTCAGTAAAGGTCACATCTCACACAGAACCTCCCCAACAGATGATTTAAAACACAAATATCTGGCACCCACATTTGAATGTACAACAAGATTGGAGGTGAAACTCATCCAGCTGAGTCTGCAATGACACCATTCCCCTTTTCCACAGGATGGGATAATGGGATAATGTTTATCCAGCTTCAAAAAGAACAAAAACCACTCAAACACAGATATTATTGAAGAGGACTGGAAAGAATTAGAACCCAAAACATTTCCAGGTGCTATTTCCCATTTCAGGACCTACCATAGATTTAAATATTATAATTTTTAGTCAAAACAAAACCAGCAACGATCCCATGGATGCACCTTTGAAATCCAACATAAACCCAAGCAAAGTTCCTGATTTATTTTGGTGGCAGCAGAAGTTTACTACACAGCAAAGGAAGCAGCTGAATATCACCATGAGGATACAATGAATAACTGGATTGCATCCTCAGAAATTTTACAACCTGGCTCAGATTGGGCTGAAACCCTCCCTCCTTCCCAAGCATCCTGTAAAATCATTAAGGGGTTTTTCCACACTTTCCAGTGCTGACCCTTGAGGTTCCTTGGCCTTGGATTGACTGGATGGAGATTCCAGGTTAGATGAGATTTATTGAAAAACTTGTTCAGCTCCTGCTTCTCTTGCAGCATCCTCAAAATACATGTCTATATCTCTTTTCATGGTGACTGAATTTCTCCCCAAAGAGAGTTTGATCCATAAAAGTGCTGCTTTAATCATCATTGACTTAATGATTCTTTTGCAATGTCAGTTAAACGGGATGAAAAATTAAACCATTTACAGAACACGAGGACCTTTTAAATTACACATTTCAAAAATATTATTTAAAATTCGAGTTATATAATCCTTTTAGAACTGTCAAAGAATAATGCTGCTCTAACATTTGACTCATTACTCATGCCAATGCTTGTTGGAACTCAGAGAGTTGGCAGATATTTAAATACCAAACTCAGTGGAAATGAAGAAATTAGCAGGGTGGAAGAGCAGAACGAGCTGGTGCTCTGCAGGAGGGGGGCACACACCATGCAGGTGACAAAACCTCCTAAACATTACATTTCACACTGCTAATGCCACAGTAAAGCCCCTAAATATATAAAAAACTTCAGATTTCTGTAAATTAAATCATATACCCGATGTGGGTTTCTACTTTTGCTCCTGGAAAACACGGTGAGCCATTTAGCTGGGAATATTTCTCCTCCTTTCAGCTCTTTTTTTCCCTCTCCATCCCTCCCTCCTCACACCCACACCTCTGAACGGGGGGTTTGACTCTCCACTCGTTCATTTAATTCTCTCAGAAAGTTCCCTCCATCCTGCTGACTGCCTGGAGCAGCTCTAGAATTCCACATTTTCCACTTCAATGTGCAGTGGAGCCTTTATTTTAGCAGGGAGAGCCATCAGCTCCCTCTCCTTGCTGCTGCCTCTCTGATGGGAACCAGGGATGAGAGGATTTATCTGGGGACCTGCAGGAATGTGGGATTTTCCCCTGCAGGGAAAACACATTCAAATCAGCCCAAACTCACACAAGAAAGGCTCTTTTGGCTTCTCCTCAGCCAGCTCCAGCTCACGGGGGTTGTCATGTGAGTATCAGGGGGAGCCTTATCAGGAAGGGAACGAAATAAAACCCGACAGTTTCATTGGGAATAAAGGGCACCATTGATGGAGCCGCCCATTTTCCCAACAGCCATCGTGGCAATCCCCTCCAGGAATTAGCAGGAGGCAGTAAAAGAATGGCAGGCAGCCAAATTTCCAGGGTAATTTCCAGCCGTGCTGCCCATCGGTGAGTTTTGTCATGGCTCTTGTGGAACAGGCACCACCAAAACTCACTCAGAGCTGTTAAATCATCAATACCCTCTGCAAATGACTCTGGGCCTTCCCTCACTCCACCTTTTATACACATGGATTCGTCTGAAAGTATAAAAAATACACAGGAAAACCAGAGAGGCCCAAGAATAAAAGGAAACCCCAAACCAAACAGTCCTAAAAGATTTCCAATGGGCAAAATTCCCTTTTTAATGAGCAGATTCCTTCAAAGCCCCTCACTTGTGCCAGGCTATCAGCACGGGGTGCTGGTTGTCACTAATTTAGGAAGTGCCAGTATTTACAGAATTCACAGAATTCCCTGGATCACCAGGGTGGAAGAGACCTTCAAGATCAGAGTCCAACCCATGCCCCAACAGCTCAACTAAACCATGGCACTGAGTGCCACATCCAAAATGCCATTTAACATGGTTGGGACTGATGCAGAACCATGAAATGTCCTGAGTTGGCAGGGATCCACCAGGATCATCCAGTCCTGCTCCTGGCCCTGCCCAGGACACCCCAACAACCCCACCCTGTCCCTGAGAGTGTTGTCCCAACACTCCTGGAGCTCTGGCAACCTTGGGAATGTGACCATTCCCTGAAGAGCCTGTTCAGTGCACCAGCAGCCTCTGGGGGAAAAAAAAACTTTCCCTGATTTGGGAAAGGATGTGCGTAGGAGCAACACAAGTACTTTGGAAATTGTTTCCAGCTTCGTTTTCCCAAAACTAGACTTTTTTACCTTCTGCACATTCTGTGGAACATTAGCAACAAAGAGCACTGTTCCAAAGTCCTCAAGCTGGAGAAACATTTTTGTTGTTGCTGAATGAACACTCAATATTTTTGGTCTCTTGGGACCACAGGACCCTCAGGTACCTCCTAGGTGGGATTCATTTTCACAGGAAATTCCACTAAAGCAGATAACTCTACTCAGACACAAGGAAGTTCACAAAACATTCTTCAAACCCCACAGTTTGATAATCCAAAATCCAAAAGATCATGACAGACCATGAAAGAAAAGATGAGCTGTGTTAACTACAGATTATTTCTTATTAGCCATTAATACCTTTATTTTTTTTCCCCTCTGCACTTTTTACAAGGCACTGGATCTTCCTGAGACACTAAAAGGATAAAATAAAACCCACTCAATATTACACCCCGCTGGGAAGGTGTACAAAAGGCAACTCAGCATGGGGAAAGTATCGCCAAGAATTTAAGCTTTTTTATTTTTATAAGTAGAATCTGGAAGGTTAAATGAGGGGAAGCCTCCAAACAGTGCTGAAAATAATTTTCAGAGCTCTCCCAGCTGTATTTAAACAAGAGGATGGTAACAAGTAATTTCTCAGCAAGGAGTGATAGTGATTTCTGATGTTATCACAATTATTGAGCCATTACTACGAGATAAGCCATTATATTACTCTGTGTTGCTCTGTGCATCATCCTGCTGTGTAACAGCCACTTACTTATATATTCCTCACAAACATCATTGATATTTAGCAGCTCATTTTTTTTTTCAGTGTTCTTAAACCCTGTTATGTGCTGAGCTCCCATCTGAGTAGCCACAACCAAAACCCATTTTCACAGGAAAATTCAGCAAGTTATTTGTAACTGTGGGGCAATATCCTCAACTACAATTATCATTCTTCAAGGAGAGAAGGAACAGAAAGAAATAAATATCACCCTAATTATTTCCCAGCCCGACTTGTGGATTTTGCAGGAGATGGTTATTTTAAACAAGGGGAGCATCTTGCAGCAGCAGTTTGCTGTTATGATTTCTAATCATCCAGCCTGCCACCCTCTGGGAGGTAAAACACCTCCAGGAGAGGTTTGAAGCAGGAGGTGTGTGATGTCTCAGCTGTTCACAGAGTGGCCTCTTGGTTTAAATTGCTGATGTGGCTGGGTTTGATCCAGGATCCCAGTCCTGAAGGAAGAACATTCCCCTTCTGCCAGTTCTGCCACGGCCTGGTGATCCCTGACAGCAAAACAGAGCAGGCTCCTGGGGCCAGGAGACACAACCAGCCCAGGGCAGGATGAGCTGGAACTGGTTTGGCAAAGCAGCTTGGAAGGGTTTGTTCTGATGCCTGAGACAAAACCAGGTCAGAGCAGCACCTCTGAAATGTAACTCTTATCAAGGTACTGAAAACACATCCCAACATCCACGCCCTGAGCACTCCATCCTGCATCCAGGAGATTTTTGCACAGGTTTCCACAGCAGGTTGTTGTAGGTTGTTCCTGAATGGCTGAGGTGCACTTGCATTAAGGGATTTCCGTGGTGTGCTTCATGCTTTGGAGGAGGTAGAAGGAAAAGTGTTTAGGAAATAATTACTTCTAGCCATAATTTGACAGCAGGGACAGGAGCTCCTGGAGCTGAGTAAGGGCCTGGAGCATCCCTGTGCCCAGGAAAGGCTGAGGGAGCTGGGGCTGCTCAGCCTGGAGAGGAGCCCCAGTGAGAGGGGACATCAGCCCTGGGTGTCCCTGAGTGTCCCTGTGTGTCCCTGAGTGTCCCTGTGTGTCCCCATGTCTGTCCCTGTCTGTCCCTGTGTGCAGGGAGGGCAGAGCAGGCCCAGGCTCTGCTCCAGGCCCAGCAATGGCCCCAGAGCCACGGGCAGGGACTGAGCCCAGCAATTCCCCTGCACAGGGACACAACTTGTGCCCTGGGCAGAGCCCAGCCCTGAGCAGAGACCAGGGAGACTGGGGAGTCTCCCTCACTGGGGATATCCCAGAACTGCCTGGACACAATCCTGTGCCACTGTGGTCCCTTCCAGCCTGATCCACCCTAGGATTCTGTTCCCCAGAGGACAGCCCCAAAGACAGACAGAGTGAAGCTGCTCCATGAGAGAAACATCCTGAGGGAAGAGCTGGAGAGGAGCTGGATCACAGGATCACAGAATCCCAGGATCACAGGATCACAGAATCCCAGGATCACAGAATCCCAGGATCACAGGATTACAGAATCCCAGGATCACAGAATCCCAGGATCACAGGATTACAGAATCCCAGGATCACAGGATTACAGAATCCCAGAATCCCAGGATCACAGGATCACAGAATCCCAGGATCACAGAATCCCAGGATCACAGGATTACAGAATCCCAGAATCACAGAATCCCAGGATCACAGGATTACAGAATCCCAGGATCACAGGATTACAGAATCCCAGAATCCCAGAATCCCAGGATCACAGGATTACAGAATCCCAGGATCACAGGATTACAGAATCCCAGAATCCCAGGATCACAGGATTACAGAATCCCAGGATCACAGGATTACAGAATCCCAGAATCCCAGAGTCCCAGGATCACAGGATTACAGGATCACAGGATCCCAGAATCCCAGAATCCCAGGATCACAGGATTACAGAATCCCAGGATCACAGGATTACAGAATCCCAGAATCCCAGGATCACAGGATCACAGAATCCCAGGATCACAGGATCACAGAATCACCAGGCTGGAAGAGACCTCCAAGATCATCAAGTCCAACCCGGCCCCAACGCCTCAACTAAACCATGGCACCAAGTGCCAATCCAATCTTTCTTTAAACACATCCAGGGATGGTGAATCCACCACTTCCCCCGACAGATCATTCCAGTACTTTATTATTCTTTCTGTGAAAAACTTTTTCCTAATATCCAACCCATCATTCCCTTGGTGCAGCTTGAGGGAAATAAAGGAATTCCCTTGACACGCAGGGAGATGTCCAGGTGAGGAGCAGGAGGAGCACAGGACATCCAGGTGAGGCCAGGATGGGAACAGAGCCTCACCAGCAGCACCTGGGAGCTCCCAAAATCAGGAGGAGTTTGCAGTGCCCTGAGCTCCCTCCCACAGCCACTAACCCAGAGAGTGGGATAATGGGATAATGGGATTGGGAATAGGGAACAGGGAATAAGGAATTGCTTCCCAGGTCAGGGATGATTACAGGGGCAGGAACAAACTCTTCTCTATTCCATAAATGACCATCAGCACTCAGGTCTGACCAAACTGAACCCAGTGTTTCTCTGCCTATGAAACACTGGAGGGTTTTTTTTCCCCCCATCTGTTTTAATTAATCTCATTAGATATGAATTAACAGAATATTGCTGAATGAAATTTTTGTTTGTTTGTTTGTTTAGTTCCAATAAAACCTTTCTATTCTCCGGATTCAGTGTTAAATATTTCCAAGCCAAATATTTGGTGGGGGGAAGACACACAAACCCCCCCAATCCCAGCTGTCAATACAAACACTCTTTTTGCCCAGAGTTAATGGAATTAATGTCACTTGCTCAGTCAAGGGGCATTGCAAAGCCTGGCTCTTATCTGTGACGTGCACAGATAAACAGATTTACAAGGCAAGAGCTCCTGTGGCACCTTGTCCCTCAAGGTCACAAGTTACTCTGCAGAGGAGCCCATTCCAAGACACCCTCACAAATGTGCTTAAATCAAAGCTCACAATTTGCTCCAGGCAAGTTGATCTTTATATTCTCAGAGCCTATAGGCATGCCCAAAGTCTCAGTAGGGATAACTCTATTTTAAATTGAGTTTAAATCCTGCCTGGTTTACCACACCTCTGCCTGGCAGGAAGCACCTCAAACAAACCATCCTTTTGTCCAAAGTTATCATCCTTTCTTTTTCTAGAATTCAAATGAAAGTCCAAGCAGAACAAAATTAAATCTAATACTCATTCTGTTGGTTAAATCAGGCTGCATCTAAAGCATGAAACCAATTGTTCATATATCTGATTTCTACCTGCAGTGAACAAAAGAAATGATTTCTTTCAGGGTGGAAGATCCTATATGAAATAGAAGTATCTAACAGCACAACCAGGCTCTGTTCTGCCTCAGAAACCCTTGCCCTTCCCTCAGTGAGCTGCTTACAAGACACAAAAAAATGAGATTAACAAATAACTGGGAGATAATGCCAGTAAGGCATCCTGGAAGACTTCTCCATCATTTCTATGATAATGAACACCTGCCTGTGGAGCTGGATTTCTCCTGGACATTTGCAGCAACTTCAACCAGCAGAAAGAAAAAGCAACCAATTTTGTGGCCATCTCTTCACAGAGTGCCTTAGACTGAGGAGCTACAACTCAATTTTCTAAACCAGTTTAAAAACTCTATTACGACGAATTTCCTCGTTAAAAATAAATAAATAACCCAGCATGTATGAGCTGAAGGCCTTTTACAAGCTCTTAAAAACTGTGCTATGGGCTAGATCTTAGATTAATGTTTGTGATGCACACTGAAAACCTGTAAAGCATTTATGTAATTGCTGAGCATTATTATTTTTATTACTGCAACAGATGGAACCAATCCATCTTCGTAGATAATATCTCATAAATGATTCATTATTATTCCTTTAACCTAAAGTCTTTTATATTTTGCAGATCCATGAGAAATAACTGTTAGGAGGCTCCATGCATAAAATAGTACATAAACTACCTAATGTCTTGCAAATGTAGTGGCCTTGCTGATACTGAGGCCTTTTAATATTCACATGGCTGCTGCTCCTCTCACAATCTGCTGCTCCTCCTCGTTTTCCAGCACTGCTTCCCAGGTGGATGGAAAATATCACAGCAAACCAGGGGGAAACAGCAAATTTGGGCCAGAAAAATACAAATCTCTCCCAGAAAAATACAAATATCTCTCAGAAAAATACAAATCTCTCCCAGAAAAATGCAAGTATCTCCCAGAAAAATACAAGTATCTCCCAGAAAAATACAAATATCTTCCAAATATCTCCCAGAAAAATACAAATATCTCCCCAAAAAATGCACAGAAGAGGTTTATAATGTGGCACTCTTGGCTTTGATTGATGAAGGACCAGAGTTCTAACCAGGGGTAAATAGTAAATGTGGGCCAGAAGAATACAAGTATCTCCCAGAAAAGTACAAATATCTCCCAGAAAAATACAAATATCTCCCAAATATCTCTCAGAAAAATACAAATATCTCCCCAAAATGCACAGAAGAGGTTTATAATGTGGAACTGTTGACTTTGATTGATGAAGGACCAAAGTTCTGTGGTCACACTGCCCACTCTCCCTTGGCCCAATAACTTTTGGGCCAGTTTTAATCCAATCAGAGAGCCAGGTAGACATCTCCCAGATATCATTTCCTATCAGCCTAACCAAGACTGATGGCTGGCAAAGGACACAAATTGGTGCTGTCCCTGGGGAAAAAAAAAAGGCTTAAATGGGAGTTCATCAGTCCCCCCCAGGCCAGGGCTGCCTCTGGCCATGCAGACACTCTCAGACAGAGCAGATGCCACCTCCTGCCCACCCCAGAGCTGGCACACAGGCCACTGGTGATGCTCTGAATGGGGAAAAGCTTGTCTCAAAATGTATTAAAGCTTGGCACAACAAAATAATTGTAATGATATCAGTGAGTGATGAGCCCAACATTTTAAATGTGAAAAAGCTGATTTCCATATCAAAAAAAAGAAAAGGATGTTTTGGATTGTTAGAAGAAAACACAGAGAAAGAAGTTAAACCCACCACATCTAAGTTATTCTTCTGATGTTGACCTTGGAAGAATCAATGGCCAAAATAATTCCCAGAGCCCAACACTGGGCCAAATAATCCATGGGATGATTTGGGTTCCTCACTCTGCTCATTCCACACAGAACAATTATCCAGTGAAATGGGAAAAGCTCATTGCAAGTGATGAGCCCTGGTGTGATATCTGAAATATTTCTGGGGTTTGTCAATGAAAAAAATGAATGTTATCCATGTAATACAGACATTTGAGATGGGAACTAAAGGTTGTTCTGCTTACTTTTGCCCCATGAAAGAAAGGGCCTGATCTTGGAGATCTTTTCTGTCATTCTACAGCCCAGCTCTTCCCAACTCCTTGACTCATTCCATGACTAAAAACCACAGCACCAGGAGCTTTCACCTGCTCCTCTACCTCTTCATTCTTCCCACCTTCACTAAGAGAAGGGAAATAATCTTCAATTCTGTTAAACTGCCAACCTTTAAAACCTGCTGCTCCATCCACTTCTTACAGAGATTTATTCATCCTTAACACGTATTTACTTTATCTGGAAAGATGAGCTTGGAGGCTGAAGCAGTGGAACTTTGCCACCAGGCACTTTGACATTGGCTCTCTTGTAAAAATGTTATAAGGAGTTACTATTTCCCTTGGAAACCACATGAAAGCATCTCTTGAACAAGGGGAACTATCTCTGACTTGAAAAGTCCCATGTGATCCCAGAGAACCAGTTCCCAACCCATTCTGACTCACAAAAAACACTGAGCTGCCTTGAAAGCTCGCCTCTAAAAATCTAAATTCATCTCCAATTTTCATGAAAATTCATGCAAAAACACAGTTTTTAATCCCTAAAAAAAGGGAAGTCAAATGTAGAATAATGTGTTTTCTAAGCAGCTTCAAATTCCAGGTTGGAATGAGGGAGTGTGCAGCCAGATCCTCCTTTGATCAAGGAGCTGCCAGTCTTGGGGTGACAATGCCCTCCTAAAAATCCTTCTCAAAGAGGAATCCTACAAAAGTGCAGGGTTGAGACAACCCAGCAAAAAGCAAATCCTCAAATCCTCCATCTCTGATTGAACTGTTCAATATGCCACCAGAAGGACTGACTTTTATCAACTGACCTTTTCAAAATATTTCCTTTCCCATTCCTCTTTTCACATAAAAGATGCATTCCCCATAAACCCAGCCCCAGATTCATCCTTTCTGTGAATTCCTCAGTTAAACACCACGAGCTCCTTTTCAGTCCAGATCCTGAAATGAAATTACTTTGCTGTAGGCAGGAGAACAAAATTTCCTCTAATTTCAGCCAATCCCTGTCATGGACAAAAGTTTAAAAAACCCCTTACAACTGGCACCAGGTGAATTTCAACAGTGTGGGTTTGGTGAGTTATTAAACCAAGCCCTGCCTAGGAGAACAATGTGCCAGCAGAACTCCACTTTTCCCAGTGTTTTCCGTGTTTTCCTTGTGCTCAGCTGTCCCTGCAAAGACTGAAGTGGCTTCCTCACCACCTTGGCCTGAGTGTGCACATTTTAACTTTGTTACTTAGATAATTCTTTTCCTTTAACTGGAAGGGGTTTAAATACAACTCCCAGCCGCTCAACATAACGTGGTTTCATTTAGAAACTTCTAACGACCATGAGGGTAGAGAGAAAAGAGAAATCCAAGCTTTAAAACACACATTATTTTACAGCAAGGGAGAGAACAGCAAGCACACATCTGGTGATTGGTTAGGATGACAGCTCTGCAGAGAAATAGATTTTCATTTCAGGAGCCCCACAGCTATTTTGAATTTAATTGCACGCAAGGCCACCAGGATTTCTTTCTCCAACACAAACCCAAAGCCTATCAGCAAAGAAACAACTCTTACGTGCAGGAAACCAATCTTTGTGAAGCCTACCACCAAAGAAACAATTATTACGTGCAGGAAACCAATCTGAGATGTTGAAATGGTTTAAAAGGAACCAAAAAGGCAAACAACAATGATGGGAAGTGTGACTTTCAAGCGTGCCAACCAAACTGGGGGTTTGGTGCTTTGGTAAAAGGAGAAGTTTTAAATTAATTTATCAGCCAGGAGACAGTTGTACAGGAATAATATCCCCACGTGGTCAGGGAGAGGTGGAACAATGGGAAAGGAGGGGTCTTCCCTTCTTTTTGTATCCCTGAGGAGCAGAAATAAGATTTAAAACACCTCTGAAGGTGCCCAGCATTGTCTTACCTTGCTGGAGGTGGGCTCAGGGATGTGGAAGGCACCAGGTTCAGAGAAACTTGCAGCTGCCAAGAGAAAAAGATGGGAATTACATTTTCCAGGTAAATTGGGGCATGTTTTGAAACAGAATCATGTAAAAAAGACATGAGATTGTAAATTAATTCTGCAATTAATGCAGACAATGTTACCCCCTCTTGGTCACGTTGCAGGATGCTGAATATTTGATAATTTGGGAGCAGGGAATGGCTGGAGAAATGGGAAAGGGTGGGATAAAGGCAGGTAATAAAGGGTGGGTCTGCAGATAACCCACTCCAGAGAAAACGTGTGAAATTAGAACTGCTGAACTAGGGGGAAGGAAACACAAGTTACTAAATTGTGCTACTCTGACACTTCCCATTCTCAGAGAGCACATGAATCACGGAGAAGGCTGAGTATTTGTCACAGCTGTGATTTCAGCATCAAAAAAGAAATAATTTTAGCTCAGATTTTAGGGGAGTTTCCAGAAAATTTGTCAGTTCAGCCATCCGGATCCTAAACTTCTCCACGATCCTCTGCAAGGCGAGATTTCTTTGGGGTTGGACCCACAAAGGAGCTCTTGAAAACCACCGTGGTGACCAAACATGGCCAAGGGCCTTGGTGGCTTCGTGCACCACCCTGAGATGTCACAAGCTGCATTTTGATGGCTTTGGGTGCTTTTAAACTGGTGTGTGAGCTGAATATTTTTAATTTCGAAGATGAAGGAGAACCACGGGCAATACAAAAATATCAAAATGCTGAAGCACAGCTTTTCACTTTGGATGATAAAAAAATGATGCCCTCAAGTTTTCTGCTCTCCAAAGCAGTGGGGTTTTATTCTTGGCAGTGACAAAACTCCAGTTCCACCCGCAGTCCTGACTCACTGGGAGTGTTTGGGAGGGGAAGTGGCCTAGCTCCATGAGCCTGCACTAGGAGCTATAGCTGGCAGCAAAAAGGAATGGTTTATATTCCAAAAAAATAATAAAAAAAAAATAGGATTCTGGAGTAAACAAACTATTTGCGAGTTCAGATTGGCTTTTATAGCAGAGCAGAGGAGATATGAGACTTGGAAAGTATTTAAAAGCTCAAAGCAAAATATTTTATGTGAAACAAAGTGTTGCATTCAATTCTAAGTTAATAGTTTCTGCTGGGGGAAAAAAAATTGCCAATAACCCTGATTTTATTTTTCAAAGAGAATTTCTCTATATTGTTCTTACAAACCCTGCCAAACACAGGCACACACACATGAGAATATCCAAATTTTAACCCCCATGAGTCCAGGCTGACTTCCCACACTTATCTGAACCACGAGCTGATGCAAACACTTGTAGTCTCCCAGATTCCTGCTACCACCCAAAAGCAAAAAATGGTTTTGAGTCACTCTAAAATTTCAAGAAGGAGGTTTTGGTGGGGGTTAAATCAATCCAAGGTGAGCTGCAGTGGAAAGGAGGTGTCCTGCTGGCTCCCTCCTTTGCTGTGCTGCCCACACTCCACTTATCCTCCCCTACCTTTGGCATCTGTCTCCCTTTGTGGTGAATCAGTGCAGAAAAGAACCAACTCTCCCAAAAACAGCGAGTTGTTTGCTGCCACTTGGGCTCCCTGAACCAGCTCCTCACAGGGCAAACGAGCTCTGGGATCACATGTTTGGGCAGCAGGAGGAAAAAAAGATGATTCTGTGATATCTGTGTAATGTTTTTACATCAACTCAGTTTGGAGTTGTCTCTAATCTAAGACCTTACAGCACCCCTCTGGTCCAGATCTCTCCTATCAGGTATAAATCATCTGTTTTTCTGCCCACTGAGAGAAGGAAAAATATCCCCAAACCTGCCCACAATTTGAAAATTCCTCAAAAAGCAATTACAAGGCAATTCATGCACTTGTTGTTTCTGAAGTACAAAGGAGGCTATGACTATTTTCAAATGTATTTTTTGCAACAGCTCATAGGTTTTTCTTTTTTCTCTGTGAACCTTTATTATCGGAGCTCCCCTTCCCAGGCCCTGTGCACTCAGTGTTTTATGGATGAAGCCTCAGATATTTGCTGCAGGCTGGTGCTCCAGCCCCACTGGGGGCTCAGCTGGCAGTGCAAGACATGCCCAGCTCTCAATCCCACAGCAAACTGCTCAGGGAACAGGATTAGAACTCCTAATATCCCCCAGGATGACTCTCAGGCATATCCTTGGGGATTGATCCGTCAGCTGCTTCACAGCTTGTGTTTGGCAAATACATTTTTTCCTGTGGAAATCCTGCCTAACAGGTTAAAAGGGGATTTTCCTTTTTCTTTTTTCACTCTATAACCCACAGCAAAAACTGAAGTGTGATGGTAGAAATAGCTAAAACTGACCTGAGACCCTCCCCCAGTCCTGTTTTCCATCTCCAGCAGCATCCCCAGCACCTTCCCTGCAGCACAGGGAACTGGGGATCAGACCAGGAGCTCCACTTTGGAAAGCTCAGCCTGAAGGGAGGAGAGAAAATCCCCACTCAGCCTCATCCCCGAGCTGATCCACTGGATCCCCATCCCAGGGGAGGTGTGGGAGCGTTGGGAGGAGGTGGGAGGACAGGTCTGGCCCCTTCCACACTTTGAGGAGCTGCAGGGAAGAGCTGGTCCGAGACAAGAACATTCACAGGAAACCTTCCACCTAAAATAGGCGTTGTTCTTCTACACCTCCCACTGAACAGTGGGTACAAGCCAGGAATACAGACTTTGGAAGCGGATTCCGAAGAGCTCTGAGGAATGCATCAAAAAAAAAAAAAAAAAAGCCCATATGGTTTTGCCAAATCAAGTGTGCAGAACTGGGTAAATTTAGCCAAGCGCCGAGGAGCTAAAATTCATCTCGTTTGACCCAAGTGGAAGGAAGGGAGTCATGAGGCTCTTAGACACAAATCCATCTGACTGAGGCAGCTCGGGGAGGGCAAAAATCGATGAGTAACACGTTATTTCATGTGTGCAAACAAAAGGACACCTTGGCTCCCAGAGGAGCAGGAAAGCACTCCCCAGACAGGTCTAAATAATGCGGCTTTCTCCGACATATTTAGGTGGTGAAATTCCGAGTGACAAGCGCTTGGCGCTCCGACAGCTGGGCCCACGGCTCCAAGTTTTCCTCCTGTAGCTCCAGAGAGTGAAAGCTTTGTTCGAAATGAAGGTGGAAATTCTTACAATGAGACAGGAGGTGAAAGCTCTGAGGAGAGTGACGCCTCGTTCATTGTAAAAATCGCCGGCGTTCCGAAAAAGTGAGGTGCCAGGAAAATAAGGAAAGGCTTCCCAAGCCTCCCAACACCATCCTGGTTCCATCTGCACTGGGATAGCTCAGCCTGGCACTGTTCATGCCATGCCCCCTTCAAATTTCCCTGTCACATCCAAAGACACCTCTCTGGAGCCTTTGGAAGCTGTGCTCAAGGTCAGGCTCAACTCCACAAAGTTCCAGTGGCTGAACTTTCCATGTACAGACTTGGAGGAGTAAATCTTGACTATGAGCTTCTCCCTCACCTCAAATCCTGGGCTGAGTTTTAGACCCCTTATGTCAAGAAGGACACTGAGAGGCTGGAGCCTGTCCAGGGAAGGGAATGGAGCTGGAAAGGGTCTAGAGAATTCCTGAGGGAGCTGGAAAGGGGATGGAGAATTCCTGAGGGAGCTGGGAAAGGGCTGGAGAATTCCTGAGGGAGCTGGGAAGGGGGCTGAGCCTGGAGAAAAGGAGGATCCAGAAGGGAAATCTTTGCATCAAAGTCTTCCTCAGACTTCCCTCACTTTTTTCCCCCCTCAGGTTTTCTCCCACTTTTTGATTTTCCCCTCACAGCAAAGGAGACACTGAGGGGCTGCAGCATTTCCAGGGAAGGGAAGGGAGCTGGGAAGGGGCTGGAGAATTCCTGAGGGAGCTGGGAAAGGGCTGGAGAATTCCTGAGGGAGCTGGGAAAGGGCTGAGCCTGGAGAAAAGGAGGATCCAGGAGGGAAAAGCTCTGCAGCAGAGCCCTTCTCAAACTTCCCTCACTTTTTTTCCCCCTCACATTTTCTCCCGCTTTTTGATTTTCCCCTCACAGTAAAGGAAACACTGAGGGGCTGCAGCATGTCCAGGTAAGGGAGCTGGGAAGAGGCTGGAGAATTCCTGAGGGAGCTGGGAAAGGGCTGGAGAATTCCTGAGGGAGCTGGAAAGGGGCTCAGCCTGGAGAAAAGGAGGATCCAGAGGGATCTTTTCCCTCTCTGGAATTCCCTGCCAGGAGGGGACAGCCGGGGGGGATTTGGGATCTGCTGCCAGGGAACAGGGACAGGAGGAGAGGGAACGGCCTCAGGCTGGGCCAGGGGAGCTCAGGGTGGATATTTGAAAAATTCCTTCATGGAAAAGGTGCTCAGGTGGAGTCCCCATCCCTGGAGGGATTTCACAGCCCTGTGGATGTGGCACTTGGGGACACGGGGCAGTGCTGGCCTAGGCAGTGCTGGGAAATGCTGGACTCCATGATGTTTGAGGGCTTTTCCAATATTTATGATTCTTTTATTCTCTGATTTCTGAACACCTCCTCCCTCCCTCCTCATCTGCCCTCTGTGATCAGAGGCTTCAGCAATATTTCCCTGAATTCCCCTTGAGAAACAGGCAGATTAGGATCCTACCAAAACCCCAATTTCTGACATTGTTGCCATGTCGAAAGAGTGGAGAATAATCAAACACCACACACAACAAAGTCCCCCAAATTCACACAGCAAGAAAAAGTGCAACTAGAAAAGGAAGGGCAAGTTAAGCACCAATGGTAATTTCAATATAAGGCAATTATTTATAAAGCTGAATATAAAACAGTGAAGGGCAATTTGTGTAATGGGAAATACAGGTGTGAACAAATCTACAGGAAAGAAACACATGAAAGTCCTTTGGTGATTCAACTTGTAGAGTTATCTAGAAAAAAATTTGAATTCTTAAAGCTCATTTTCAGTCACACATAGCCAGCTCTTTCAATACACACAGAAATGCAGGAACCTGGTGGATGGAACACCCAGGATGTTGTTCTGAGAACAGTGAAATCCCAGAACCCAGGAGGTGCAGGTGAATCCTGGCACTGAACAGCTTTCCCATCCAAACCTGCACTTTTACAAATCCTTGTATATTAAAAGACATGATTATGTTTTTCAGAAAACATCAGCCCACAGTTCTACAACTTTCTCCATCCTCTCTTCCCCCTCGAAACTTTAATTAAGTCTCCACTCTGCTTCCAAGCAGCAGCAGCAGCCTAATGGCTTCAGAATATTTCCTTACAAACTTCAAAACACCCGGACTCGCTGTGAGTTGCAGGCTTTGAACATGAGCTGCTTAAATAATCCCTTTTATTTTTATTTATTCTTGAAAATATCAGATTCTAATCCTCTCAACCAATGCAATAAAAAAAAAAAGCATAGCTCTTTGGAATATTTTTCTTTTTTGCCAGTTTTGTGATGAATCTATGTGTAACTGTGCAGGATTTCTCACATGAAAAATGTTCACAGCTGCAAAAAAAAGAGTATAAAAATGGTTTTCATCAGCAGATCTTAAGGAACTTTTACAAAGCACTGTTTCTAACAGATGGGGAACCTGAGACTCAGGCAGGAACTTCCCTAAGTCACCCAACAAGGTGTTGCAAGCTGAGTTTCTGCTATGTGAGCACTTTGCTCTCGTGGCTCTTTAGGACTACCCGGAATAAAGTGTGTGAGACCTTTAGGAATGGTTTTATGGCATCACATTGGGAGTTTTCTTTGACAGGAAGGAAAACACACCCTCAAAAAGAGCACCTTGGGAAGCGGAGGAGAGGAGAGAGGCCAAGTCCAGAGCCTGGGACAGTGTGAAAGTAAATCTGCCCCTGTGAGTTTTGAACCGTGTGTTTTGCACAATTAAACATTGAATTCTATACAGATTTGGGTGGGAAGGGACCTTAAAGCTCATCCCATTCCACCCCTGCCATGGGCAGGGACACCTCCCACTCTCCCAGGGTGCTCCAAGCCCTGTCCAACATGGGACATTCCAGGGATGTGGTGGCCATGGACAGACACCTGAATGCAAAATAGGAATTTCTACAACTGTAGGAACTGTCCTGTATTCTGCAGCTAAACAAAAATGCAGCAGAAGAAGTGAGCTTGGTCCTTCACATCAGCACAAGCAAACACTCACCTTGCAGCTCTGAGGTAAACTGGGTTTTGAGCAGCTGCAGGTTAATACATAAATCTGTATTTTTATTTACTGTTGTAGAACACCCATGGCAGTTTTCTACAAACCTCCACTTATCCTGCCTGTAGTGCCGTGCTCCCCTCAGATTCCCCTGATGGATTAATAGAGCAGAGCCTGCTGTGAATGCAAGACACATTTCCTCACAGATTTGTTTGAATTATAAACTCGGGGCTTAGTTTGCTAAACATTTGTTTTCCTCCCATTTTGATATTTGGAAAGAAAATAGATAGCTCATAATTAGTCAAACATTCACTGGAGAATGAAATAACCACCAGTCCCTTTAATCTGTTGTTCAGAATTCTGCAGGATCTGGAGCTCTATAAATAAATCCCTGCTTGCTCTTTTTTATATTTGTACCAGTGGCAAGAAATCCTTGACTCTAACTCGCTAACAAAGACTTTAGCACTGCACTCTGAGGTGTGAAGCAACAAAGGAAAGTTATTATTTTTTATGACTTGCCCGTTCCAACGAAAGGAGGCAAAGTCTAAAATGTCCAGATTTGTGGCATCAAAGGCAGAGCTGCTCCTTGGCAGATATTTAATGAGGGATCCCAAGCCACACGTGGAGCCCACAGAGCTGTAAACATAGACCAGCGTTTCTTGGTGGTCTGAGGTCACAGTTTCACATTTCAAAGGCTGGGAGGGAGGAGTTTTCCATGTGTTTCCTGGCCTGAAGGGGATTTTTAACAGCTCTGGAAGTGGCAACTCCAACGTGCTGTCCACCTGGGCTTCAGGGAGAACCAGGAACTGTTGAAACAGGATTTCAGATGGGAATAACCCAACACTCCCAGGCTGAGCACACACACACCACTCAGCTGCACGAGCCTTTTTATACATCTTGGTGGGATTTGTCCAGCTGGAAGTGTGCAGGAATTGCATGGCAGCTCCCAGAAGTTGCTAACTTGCAGCAGTGAAAAAGGAAGGTTTGAAATAATTGTCCACTTTCCTTTGACACAAAACAATTCCCACTGTTCAGCTGTTTCCCAAGTCCCAGTGACGGAAGTGCAGCACTTCAAAATTGCTCTTCCAGCAAATGGGAAACTATTTTAATAAAATTTAGGGAACAATTGTGAGTTCAACAGAATAATCTTCTACTCTAGACCTACTTGAACACCTGAGATGGAGAATAAATATTGAACCAACAGATCTGGGAACTGCCTTGCTGGTACTTCATGTTTTGGGGGATGGGAAAGCTTGATGTTCAGCTTTAAGTTCTGTCCTCGATTCAAACACACTGAAGCAAAATTGTTAAAGTCTAATGAAGCTGATTATTTTTCAGCCCCTCTCAAGTTTGTAACTTCTGGGTGCCAAGAGGGCAATGCTGTGGGGAGGGAAATTAATTCCTGTGTTACACAAACACTGCAGGGCTGCAGAGAGGGCTGGGAGCTTAGGCTGACCTGACTCAGTGATCACAGAATCCCAGAATGGTTTGGGTTGGAAGAAAACCCCAAAACCATCCCAATCCACCCCTTGCCATGGGCAGGGACAACTCCCACCATCCCAGGCTGCTCCAAGCCCTGTCCAACCTGGCCTTGGACACTTCCAGGGATCCAGGAGCACCCACAGCTTCTCTGGGCACCCTGTGCCAGGGCCTGCCCAGCCTCACAGGGAACAATTTCTTACCAATATCTAATTAAAATATCTTTTTTAGCTTAAAACCATTCCTCCTTCTCCTCTCACTACCTGCCCATGCAACAAGTCACTCCCCTCTGTCTTATAAATCCCTTTTCATGCACATCCCCTGTACCTGCCACCCAAACCAAGTCATTAAATTGAAAGATTATTTCTGGTCTGTAATAAACAGCACATTATTCCCATTCATTATTTTGCATAAAGAATGTGGGCCAATTTGTATTATTTATGTGGAATTAGAACATTGGGGGTGTAAAGAGTCTTCAGACTTGAAATCTGGCTGTTGCCTCACTGAGTAATTTGGTGTTTGCATTAACGACCTGCTGACATTTCAATCAAGCAGAAGAGGTGATTGCACCAGGACTCTGCCAAAGACGTTTAGTGGCTCCAAAACCTGAGGGCAGACAAAAGCCCAGGGAAAAAGAAGTAATCAAAGTGTGTTTTCCTGAAGGCCAAGAATTCCAGAAGCCAGGAGCACAGAGGAGTTCACACTAAACCTGGCACTGAGGGATGGCACTGAGCCCCTCCTGCCCAAGGTCTGCAGCACCAGGGACTGAGTCAATAAATAACCACAGGCAGAGAGGGAACCAGACCCACAAGGGATGATATTTGGGATTTGAGAGATTTGGAGATGATGGGGCAATGCAGAAGGTTTCTTTCCTCTCATCTCCATCATTAAAAACTTCCACAACTGCCTTCATTTGTTGAGGATTGTGGAAAAATGTGATTTTATGTTTGTGGGATCAGGGAAAGGTCAAGGTAACTCTGCCCTTCAAAAGTAGGTGTGTTAGTATCATGAGGGTGCTCTCATCAGCTGTCCAAGGTACAGGAGGACCTTCTGGGCTTCAGAGCTGGTGTGAGGATGCCTTGGGAGGAATGCCCTGCAGCCAGCTGATGAGCTTCCTACAAACACCATTCCCAGAGGAAAAAGACCACCTGAATCCCCAGCAATTTTGGAATGTCACCCAGCAGAAAGCATCACACAGCACGGATTCCAGAGCAAGAGTTTCAACCCTTGAGTTCTGTGCAAGGCTGGAAAAACTGGGGAGAGCTTTCTCTCACACTTTGGTGCACTTGATGAGGAGCTGAAACCCTGAGAGGGCAACAAAAACCACAGTGAGGACAGCAGGGAGCAGGAGTGAACATCCACACCCATCTTTGCATGGTCAAGGTCTCCACTTGTACCCAAAATACCTTTACAGGGCACCCTGAGAGCTGATTTAATCTCCAATCAGTTTAAAACAGGGATAAACTGAAGAACCTGGACACTGTGACACCTCCACCTCTTTTTGCCTCCTGGTCTCAACTCATCTGCTGGGACACCCTGAGCCAGGTTGGCACTTTGGCTTAGGACAGAGCCCCCTGTCAGGACTAAAAACACCCTAAAATTATAATTTCCTTGCGCTGAACTAACGTTTATCAACCTTAAAGATGTTTCCCTGAAAAAGCCCTTGGGTCTACCTTGTTGTGAAGCTTTGGGATACGGTGGGAATATCCAATCTAGTGGCACGAGGATATTTCACATTTGGATTTGGGACAGATTTGGGGTGTTCATCTGCAAACACCAGGCCAGGAGGGTGACAGCAAACACCCCAAAAAAGCAGAACACAAAGCACAGGGCTGGAGGTTCAAGCCTGGGTTCCACAGAGTGAAACTCCCAGGGGAAAAGCTGCAGCCATCCAATTCCTACAGCACTTCCACCCGGCTTTCAGGGGAAAACTCAAGTGGGAGTAGCAGTAGTTTCACACATACAAAAGGAGCCCTATTTTTAAGAGGAAAAAAAAAAGAATAAAAAAAAAAAAAGAAAAGGCTAAAGAAGCAGGAAGCGGAGGAGTAAATGACAGTGGTAGGGAGAAGAGATGTCTCCTTCCATTTAGACAAGCAGACATACTCTTGCAATTTAATGGATTAGAAGGACTCAGAGATATTTACTGTCTAGCCACGTAAGTACATTCCAGCTCTTGATTTGCTTTTAGCATCAAAACCAGTCATATATTACATCAGTGGGATTCTTGTTTGTTGAAATAAGTGAATAATTTGGGGAGTATATTCAATTCACTCTTTTTACATTCCCTTGTTTCATCTGGTCTCAATTTCCACGAGATGCTTGTTTGGGGAACTGCAGCTGGGAGCACGTGGCCAGCGAGACAGGTTGGTCAAGAGCTGACATCTCCACTCATTTGCTGGGCTGCATGTTAAATTAATAATGTTAATGTTAAATTAATAACATGCAGGCTGAGCTGTAATGAGCCTGACATGCATCACTTTGGGGGGGTTTGGTGTGCAGACTGCAGGGACACAACTCAGCTCAGCCAATTTCATGGCTCATCTTTGCCAAAAGGTGCTTCTTCTTCATCCCCTCATTCTCAGCCTCCTCAGCCCCCAATTCCCTCCTTCAGGATGAGCCAGCTGGGGGGACTAAAATGGCACAAAACACCTTTTTGTTTGTTTGTTTTGGCAGTGTGGATTTTCTGCTGGTTTAGGGCTCTTGACTGGCTCCTGGAAAGGTCAAGAAGTCAGCACAGAAAATAAAGCCCAAGCCAGAAAAAGAGGAAAGAACAGATTGCTGTACCATCAACCCCACCATCAGAGTACCTGGCAACGGCTTCACACTTGCTCTTCTCATGGAGAAGAAAAAAAAAAAAAGTAACAGTTCTGAAATAGGTAGGATCTTGTTTCTATTGCTAAAGCCTGTGACTTCTGAAGTGACAACCCTCTGATGTTCTGTGGAGCAACCACCACAGCAACTTCCCCTAAAAAAATCTTAACCCATCCTTCTTCCTTTCTATTGCAGGGCTGAAAATTCAGCCAGTCAGAGATAGCCAGTAAAAACAGAAACATCAGCCATCTAAATTCCCATAATATTGACTTGAAACAAAATACACCAGTGTTTACTCTATTGCTTTGGCGTGGGTTGGTTTGTTTGCAGTCAAACCGTAATTTATACTGGCTCCTCACATATTGATATGTTGAGGAAATAAACAGTAAATACTATTTCCAATCCATCTGTTTAACTTGTTAGAAAAACAACAGTCAGAGGCTTTTTGAGAATTGTAGTTTTTCTGTGCAAACCCAAATTGGGAAGTGGAGCTCGCTTTCGCTCCGAGTGCTCTGTGTGGGTTTGGATGAAGTGTGGCTCCAGCCTGAATTCCCAGCTCTCTCTCCAGGGCCTGGCACAGCTCTGGGGGGTTTGCAGGGATTGTCTGGAGGGAGCCCACAACATCTCTGAGCCTGGCTGGAGCCATCCCACCCCTCCCTGCTTCTCTTTGTCTGACACATGGCTGGGACTTTTAGGGAAAACTTCACCCACCAACAGGGAGCTTTCCATGAACTCAGCTCCTTGCTTCCTCTCCTGCTGGCTCTGGAGTGGGGACTCAGCTGGGGCATGAAAAAGGGGTTTAATTCTCAGTTCTTCACAGAAAAATGAAGGTATTGATGTAAGGTTTGTTCTTGAGACTCATCAAGCACTGAGCAGCTCTTGTGGGCTGCTCTGTCCCAGGGGGAGCACTGCTCTGAGGGTTTGAGGCAGACAGGGATACACAGGGATCCTGCTGGACAGTGAGTTCTGGGGAATTCATCCCACCCCAGCCTCTCTGTGTTTAAACCAGCCAGGATGGACAGGGCTGGCAGCAACCTGGTGTCCTGGGAAGTGTCAGGTTGGAAGTAGAGGGGCTTTAAGGCCCCTTCCCACCCAAACCTTCCTGGGATTCTGGGTTTCTGTGGAAGCTGAAGCAAAGCAGCCCCACAGTGCCTTACCCTGACATGGTAACTTGCATTAACATTAACTGACATGTTAAATCTTTTAGCAAGTTGTTCGTCAGGGCACAGACACCAAAGAGGGACAGGGGGCTTCTTTGGACTGTCAAGGTCCTCCATCTTTTAAGCCAAGAGAAATTTATTTGAAACAAAAATAAAGAAAGGAAAGGGGAAAAAAAAAACCAAACCAAAAACAGAAGAAGGAGAAGAAGGAGAAGAAAAAGAAGGAGAAGAAAAAGAAGGAGGAGAAGGAGGAGAAGGAGGAGAAGGAGGAGAAGGAGAAGGAGAAGGAGAAGGAGAAGGAGAAGGAGAAGGAGAAGGAGAAGGAGAAGGAGGAGAAAAATTAAAAAGGGAAAAAACAAGGCAAGCACCAGAGCTTGTTGGAAGTAGCAGCTGGTTAGCAGTAAATTAAGGTGGGATGGAGAGAAAAGGATGGCATTTAAGGAAGAAGTTTTCCACAGTGAGAGTGGCAAAACACTGGCACAGGTTCCCAGATTTGCTGTGGCTGCCCCTGGATCCCTGGCAGTGCCCCAGGCCATGCTGGACAGGGCTTGGAGCAGCCTGGGACAGTGGAAGGTGTCCCTGCCCATGGCAGGGGTGGATTGGGATGAGCTTTAAGGTCCCTCCCAACCCAAACCAGGCTGGGATCCCCCCTTTGGCTTCAGTCACCAAGCAAACAAAGCAGTGGAGTCCAGCTGCTTCCATCAGGACTCACATTGTGCTGAAATGTGGGGAACAAAATCCCTTCCCTTCAACCTGTCACTGTCTGAGTGTGAGTAAAGCACTGCCAGGGAACAGGAGAGGGAAAAGTGTTTGTTGACTCGTGTACAACAGGAGAGAACTATCAGCTTTTAAAGGCTCAATTAAGCTGCTTTCAAGATCTAGGCCAGCAAGTTAGTACCTTGCTTTAAATATTAAAACTGTGGAGATGGATCTGAGCCTTACACTCCAACCTCGAGGTGGGTAATTTAAACCATCTGCACTGCAGAGCTGCTGCTGGAGCCAATAAAAATATTTCATAATTACTTCTTGCTTCCTTTTTTCACCAGAATCAAATATCATCATTGTTAAAGGTCAGAAACATTCCACTTTTCAACACTTGGAGAAAAAATGCTCCTCTAGGTAGCCAGTAAAGAGTTCTCATAGCAGGAATAGCCTCAGCTGTAGGTTATGAGCTTTGGGAGAGCAGGTTCCAGACACTCATCAGATTTCTGATAGCAGGAGATATCCCAATCATTTCTTCTTCTTTCTGTGATTTCAAGTGTTTTCCCCACAACACCCACTCAGAAGATTCTTTCACTGTATTTTAGGCTCATTCCATATAAGCCGAAAACTCTTGATAAATTTTGCATTTCTTTTTGTAGCCTGTCTTGGTCAACTGCAGATCTTTTCTAAGAAAACAGAATTTAAATGCCCTTAGCTTTTTGTGTCATTTCCAGCTCTCTAACAATGGACTGAAATACATAAAACAGGCTACAGCTGTTCAGCCTTCCAAATTCTGACACCTCCTCCCTCCATTTGGGACTCCAGACTCTTATTTCTTTTTTGTCTTTGACTTTTTGTGGCCTGAAATCCAATCCTTTTGTCTGCATCTGCTGCTAAAAGCCATTTCTCCCCAGCCCCAGCCCCGTCCCCTTGTGTCTCTTCAAGCACATTTACATTTGGCTCAGAAAATCCCAACCAGAGCATTTCAGTGCACTGATGAGAGGAGCTCTCTGCTCGTGGCTTCTGGAGTGACACGTGGTGGTACCCCATTATTTGGGGGGGGTAATCAAACAGAATCTAATTTAAAAATAGGGGAACTGCCCTTTTGAAGACTTAAAAATAATGTATTAGTGGTTTGCTAAAGTAGGTAAAAATCAAACTGCCTTAGAATGCATACAAAAAGTGGAATTTTGCATTTATTCAGTGGGTTGGACATTTTTGTGAAGGAAAATCACAAAATATCTCCTCAGGAAGATTTTTCCAAGGAATGGCAGCCATTTGCTGCCATCAGCCTTCCCAAGGTGCCAGGATTCCATGGGGAATAACAGGAATTCTGGATCACCACCATGCAGTGAAATGCCATCCATCAGCTCAGAACCAACCCCTCCCAGAAGTGCCCAGTGAGCCTGTCCAGGTGGAATGTCAGGAGCAGCACTGGGAAATCATTCCAGACTGGCTCCTGCAGGTCCTGCTGGCTCCAGGTCAAGGATTCTACTGATCACTCCTGTGGCAGCATGGAATAAACAGGGAAAAATAACAAAGCAAGAAGGAAGGGAATAAACATGGAAAAATAACAAGGCAAGAAGGAGCAGAATAAATACAGAAAAATAACAAACCAAGAAGGGAAGAAGCTCTCAAGAGCCCAGCCCAGAGTCACTTGGGATTTCACCCAGAAAAATGGGATTTTGGGATGCCAAACCACCAGGAGAAACAGCCTGTAGGGCACAGGGTGCAGGATGCCCATCCCCAGGAGCAGCTTCCATCACCTGAACTAACTGTGCCATCCCAGCTCTATTCCAGCAGCTCCCACATGAGGCTCCAAGAAAAATGAGCAGCATCAGCCTAATGTGGAGCTAATGAAGGAAGTCAGGGCTGTCCCCAGAGTGAATTGTCACATTTACCTTCCCGGGAGCAGATGGGAGAAGCAGGCTCCTGGAAGCTTCTCTGGGAGTTTCCAGCCAACAGCTCAAGGACTTGGAGACCTTGAGCTTTCAAAACGTGGCTTGCAAAGAATGGACAGCTCTGGGTGTCTGCAGCTGACAGCACTGAGCCAGGCTCTGATTCCTGCACAGAGCCTGCCAGCAGTGTCACTTTGAGCTGGATCAGGCCCCAGGGCATTGTCACCACCACCAGACACAGTGTCACCACGCCAGGGGTCACAAAGGCACAGTGGGAGCCTCTCCACTCTAACAGGGATGGGGTGAGGATGGGCTCCCAGGCTTTGAGAATATCCCTAATCCAGCAGCATTAATGCTGATCCAGCTTCAGAGGCAGAATAAAATCCAGGAATGATTCACAGAATCATGGATTGGATGGGAAAGGACCTTCAAAAGTGATGTAGATAAATTTCCCTTCCATGGGCAGGGACTCCTTCCACTATCCCAGGCTGCTCCAAGCTCCATCCAGCCTGGCCTTGGGCACTTCCAGGGATCCAGGGGCAGCCACAGCTTCTCTGGGGACCCTGTGCCAGGGCCTCACTGCCCTCATGGTAAAAACTCCTTCCTGACATCTCATCTGAATCAACCTAAACCCTTCAGTTTAGATCCATTAACCCTTTAACAGCTCCTGCTAAAAGTCTGTCCCCTCTACCTTCCTTGCAGGCCCCCTGGAAGAGCTGAGAGGCTTCAATGAGCTCTTCCCAGAGCCTCCTCTCCTCCTAGGAAGAACGTTCACATTGCTCACACTGAACCAATCATCCAACAAATACAATCCATGATGGAAACAATGTGAGAGGATTAAAAAAACAGAGACTTTCAATTACCACGGCTCAGGAATATCTAGCAGCCCCAGTGATGCCTTGGGAAGGCTGACCTGAAACAGAGACTGGACAGAGATAGAGAATAAAGTGGGTATTTATTGAAAGGCCTCCAGGATCCACCTTGGGCAGGACAGGGCCTGACCAGGGCTACACCCAAGGTGGACCCAAAATGGTCACAAAATGGACACAAAATGGTCACAAAATGGACACAAAATGGACACAAAATGGTCACAAAATGGACACAAAATGGACACAAAATGGACACAAAATGGACGCCCAGTCATGAGGTCTCACACTTTTATACGTTTTGGTCCATTTGCATGTTGGGGTTTAATTGTCCAATTCCAGCTCCAGGTTGTGAGGTCCCATCCTTCTTGTTTTCTCTTTTCAGCCCACCCTTGTTTGTGCTTTTGGGCCTGAAATCTTGTTAACATTGTCCTTGGTCTTCATCAGGAAAAGGATTAGTTTTGTGTCCCTGCTCTGTGCAGAGCTGAGTGACACTGAATGTGAGCTCAGAACTGCACCTAAGCAGCACAGAATCTGAAAATATGAAAGCTAAAGCTTAAGGCATCACCAGCACAGTCCTTCCAAGGCAGCAGACACAGCAAGACCACAACCCCAGCACAAGGCTGGCACTGCCTCCTCCCTCCCTGCTCCCCCAGCCAGAAGAAGGCTCAGTTCAGCCCCCTGAAACATTGTTCTCCACCCACAGGAGTTGCTCAGCTTATCCCAGACATTGTCCCTGTGCCACAGGCAGCAAATTGCTCAGCTGGGAGCAGAGGAGGAGCATCCAGCAGGGGTGGGTGAGGATCCTCCAGCCCCCAGCCTGCCAGGAGCTCCCCTGGCTGTGCTGCCATCACCCACTCACTGCCCTGGCTCTGCTCTGGGGCCAAACCTCCCTCTGGCGTGGAGAAAAGCCAGGAATTCTTTCCCCTCACTTTCTCCTTTCCCACCTTTATACAGGCACAGTGAAGAGAAGAACTCAGAAATAACAAATACTCAGAGAAGGTCAAACGCAAGACCCCCCTGACTTCTGCTTCTTTTAAATCTTTATCCCAATTTTCTTTGTTTCCACTGTCCCCCTTTGCCATCATCTCTGCAGAATCCCTAATCTGGAGATATTCTCTGTCACAGAAATCACCTGTACAGCCCCTGGTGCCTCTTCCCCACCCTTTATTTCCTGTGTCAGACTAAAGTTGGAAGCATCAATGCCTTTTTCCAAAGATCTTTGGAATCTCCTGTTCTAAAAAAAAACCTGTAACCTTCATCACAAGCATCCACACAACTCTCAGGTGAAAGAAATTAGTCTGTCCACACTATTTAAATCAATGAAAATGTTCCAACACATGCAAAACATTCCAATATTGCAGCAGAAGGAAAACTCTTCCTTCCCCTCTTTGACCCAGACAGGCCTGGAACTGAAACAGGTATTTGAGCCTCAGTTCCACTTCCTGAGCAGATCCTCCCAGCTGGGCCCAACTGATGTCAAGAAGAGTGTCTGGGAGAGTATTTGAGTCCTTTTGCCTTCAAATGGCTTTTTCTCTGAACTGAAAAACAGAGAGGACCAAAGAAATAGAGAGAAGCTCTTAGGTCTGGCTCACTGCAGAGAACTGAGCAGCACCAACCTCAGAGCTCAGCTCTGCTCAAATCCCTTCTCCAAATTTATTCCTTCTGCTGGTACATGCAGAAGGAAAAGGCAGAAGACACCAAAATCAATAAAAGACAGAAGACTCCATAATCTTCTAAGAATGCAGTTGTGTTTTACCCTGCCTGGTGCAAATGTGACCCAGGAGCTCTGATGTGGCCCAGAGAGATGAAAATTCAGAGTAAATTCTCTGCCTGTGAAGTTCTCTTAGGTAACCAAAAATATCACAAAGAATTTTTAAACTTCCTCTGTTATTCCAGGTTTTTCAATGTTCACAAAAGTGTCAAATATTCAGCCACTGGTGGGGGCTTCACAGAAATGGAGGTGATTTATTTCAATTTAATGCCCAATTATCCCCTGACATCTATTTTAGAAACAGAGTTCTTTCAAAAAAGTTCAGAGGAGGAAAAACTAAAGCTGCACGTCTAAAGCAGGACTAAATATTGCAACCACTTTTCATGCATTTTTTAAATGTTAATTTTGTTTGAAGTCCTTATACCATTTCCCCACACCTATGAATAAATAATCCCGTGCCTGGGTGTATTTTATTTGTGTGCACAGGAGAAAATACAGCAATGAATCCTAATTCTTCCCTTCCATCATCCAGCAGGCTGCAAACACCCAGCAGACAGGAGCAAAAGGATGTGGGGTGGAATAAAGTTTACTCCTGAGCCAGAAGATTTTGGAAAATCCAGGTGAGGCATCACTGATGGCACCATTTTTAGAGGCAGCTCCCAAGTGGGATTTTTCTCTCTTGGGGGAGCTGATTAAACTTGTAAGAAAGTTACTGAAATTTTCCTTTCAGAGACTTTCAGAAGAAGGAGAAGAAGAAGCAAAAAGCTTCTCGAGGTGAGCAAAGTGAACCTGGTAAAAGTCTCTGCAAGAAAAATAGGAACCCTGTGGTCTCAATATTATATAAAAAATGAGGAAAAGGAACAGGGAACACTTTTCCTACTGGTTCTGGAGATCAGAGAGGATTAGAAGCAGTGAGCTATTTAAGGACCATTGAATGCTGTCTGTAATGGTGCTCCTTCTGCCCAAAGCCAAACACTGAAAATTCAAGTCCAGTTTTCAAGGCCTTGAAGGAGAAAAGGCTGAGGAAGAAACTGGTGGACAAAATAAAATTCCAAGTGCCATTCTGGGCAAGCTGGGCCAGGGAAAATGTCCCTGCCCATGGCAGAGTGGGATGAGCTGGGCTTTAGCCCCTTCCAACCCAAACCAGGCAGGCATTCTCAGATTCCAGGATTCTGTGACCTCTCCTAAATGCCAGATTTCAGAAATAGAAGAAATAAATAATTACCCAGCTTTGTTAACACATCCTCCAACCCCTGCTCTCCCCAATAACAGAGGGACTGAGCAATTCCCAGGGATGAGGCTCTGCTGCAGCCACTGGGGACCCTTCCCCCAGATTTTATGGGTGCCCAGTGTCACCTTCTCATCACTTCAGTCCTGGCTCACACAAGCCCAGCACAGGTAAGAACCAGAGTGCATTAAAACAGAGTAGAGAGAGAAAAAAAAATAGATTCTGAGCTGTCTGGGGGACAGATTAAATTTAGTCCAAGAGCCAAGCAAGGGAGAAAAACTGTAACAGTTGGGCTGCTGATGTCTCTGCTTCATCTCCCTCGTGCTGACCATTTCTGCCTTACTCTTCCTGGAGGAATTGTTGGGAAAAGAACGAGTGAGAATGTTTATAAAAGGCTGAGGGGGAGGATGAGGGAAGCACCAAATGTTGATTTACTGGGGGTGGGAGAGGCAGTCCTAACATCAGCACTGATTTCAGACTGAGAGAGAGCAGGTTTGGATTGGATGTTGGGAAGAAATTCCTCCTTTGTGAAGGTGGGGAGGCCCTGGAATGGAATTCCCAGAGAAGTTGTGGCTGCCCCTGGATCCCTGGAAGTGTCCAAGGCCAGGTTGGATGGGGCTTGGAGCAGCCTGGGACAGTGGAAGGTGTCCCTGCCTGTGCCAGGATTGGGACAAAATGAGTCTAAAGGTCCCTTCCAACCCAAACCATCCTGAAATTCTCATTTATTAGCACCTGCCAGTGCTTCACATGTCACAGGACACAGTCCCAGGTCCCACCACCTCTCAGACTAAGGCACTTATTAAAAAAATGTCCTGAATATGTAGCAGAGACTGGCTTGAAACCTAGAAGTCATCAAGGACATGTTGCTACTGTTTCCAGTGCAGGAAGCCAGGTCATTTTGGGTTCCCATAAATAGAAAGTGTCATGCCAGAAGAAAAAAAAAAAATTAAAAAAAAAAACCCTGCTCAGATCCTTGTTGCAAAATTTTTCTCCTCCTGTTCTTGACTTAATGCCAGTGTAACCAAAAGATTGACCTGCAAGAGCTCAGATTTCCTTCCCGTTTCTTCCCTCCCACGTCCAAGTTTCAAACCTTTGGCTGTGTTATCTGCAAACCCTTGAATGGAGCTGAACAGGGCTGAGTCAGCAGTGCCAGCCTGAGCCAACCCCATCCCAACACCAGCAGAGCTCACAGCAACACAGCCATGGTTTTCCAGGAGCTTCCCTCAGGAAAAACAAGGTTTGGTGGAGCTGCAGCAGTTACCAGGCTGTGCCTGTGCTCTCCTGCTCCACCAAGGGTGGTTTGGAACCATTTTCCCTAAAGAAAAACAAATTTTGGTGGAGCTGCAGCAGTTACCAGGCTGTGCCTGTGCT
>JANPWX010000104.1:1093757-1101257 GCA_024734555.1 Trochalopteron elliotii
GAACAGGGATGGGAGAAGGAATTCAGGCTGGAAGCTGCAAGGAGCAGCTCCTGCCCTGCTTGTTCCTCCAGCTGTTCCACCCAGCCCCGAGCATTTGCATCCATCAGAAATGTGGATTTTCCATCCCCTTTGGAGCCTGGGAGCTTCCACACTCCCTTAGCCAGTGGTGGAGATGCCCTGAGCACACAGAACTCCTGCCTGGTGGGGAAACAAGGACTTCAATGGAATTCCTGCTCCCTGGAACACAGAATTGACCTGGATTTGAACCTGCCATGGTCTGATGCTCCCCCTGCACCAGTGCCAGGCTGGCAGAACTGGTTTGGGACGTCCACTAATTTCCACCTTCTGCTTTTGGAACTTTTTCTGCCCACAAGAGCAGGGCTGGAGAGCTCTCCTGTCAGTAGGGAACAGCTGATCCTCAATTCATGAAACCACAGCTCCAGCTTCCTTCACACAGTGAAAATTCCAGCTCCCTCAGCCTCATTTATTTCCTGTGCAATAATTTCACAGCTGCCTTAGCAATTGGGGTTTTTTTCTGGAATTTCTGCATCAACAACTATAAATCCTTTTTTTTTTTGCTTGAAATACCTGGATATTTATGAAATATTTCTTCCTTCCCTGTGGTTCAAAGTGAAAAGGAGGAGGAATTTTAGAGCCTGCAAGCTATGGCTGGCCCAAGGTGCAGGAGCCATCCCAGGTGGTTTGGAGAGAATGAGCTTAAGCAAATCACAGAATCAGGGAATCACAGGAGGGATTGGGTTGGAAGGGATCTGAAAGCTCATCCAGTTCCATGGATAGGAACACCTTCCACCATCCCAGGCTGCTCCAAGCCCTGTCCAACCTGGCCTTGGACACTTCCAGGGATCCAGGGGCAGCCCCAGCTTCTCTGTGAACTTGTGCCAGGACCTCCCCACTTGTACAGCCAAGACTTTTTCCTTAAGCAATGATCTCCTCTGCAACAGAATCCAGATGGAGAATGAGATTTGAGCCCTGATTTACGGAGCTGAAAAACAGAACAGGAAGGAACCAAACTGGTCTGGGAAGTCCAGAGCTGCTGCTGCTGTTGCTGCTGCTGCTGCCACCACAGCCAGAAAAGCTGGGAACTCACAGGATGCCACCAACTTTCCCTGTAACATTCCCATCTGCTAATCCCTGCCAGCTACTTCCTCTTCCCTCTTCTTTATTCTGTGCACTGCTGTTTGTTCTACTGCCAATCATTTCCATATTTCCCTGATGTGGGCTGCTTCTCCAGCAGATAGCTTGATGTCTGTGGAGCCACAAGGTTTTGCTATCCCAGATGAACCTTTCAGATAATTCCCTGTTTCCAGGAGTATTCCCCACTCCCCAATGCATTCTGTGTGCATCAGGCTGGGAGATTATTGCTGTTGATGTGGTGTTTATACACCTATCCCAAATAAATCTTGGAGCCTGTTTGCAGGAGGTGAGTGCAACCCAATTCCAGGAATTGGAATACAGGGAAGTACAGAAGGAAGTGCTCTGTTTTTCAGGGATAAAGAAGTTTTCTTCCTTACCCCTCAGAATTGGATAAGTCTGTGTGGCAACACAAGCTTTTTTTGTGTTAAGAAAAACCATTCCTGTCTTTTTATATCTGAAACTTTCAGATAATTCCCAGTTTGAGGAGCATTCCCCACTCCCCAATGCATTCTGTGTGCATCAGGCTGACTCTGGGAGATTACTGCTGTTGCTGTGGTGTTTCTATCCATGTGCAGGTGCACACCCATCCCAAATAAATCCTGGAGCCTGTTTGCAGGAGGTGAGTGCAACCCAATTCCAGGAATTGGAATACAGGGAAGTACAGAAGGAAGTGCTCTGTTTTTCAGGGATGATGAAGTTTTCCTCCTTACCCCTCAGAATTTGATAAGTCTGTGTGGCAACATGAGCTTTTTTGTGTTAAGAAAAACCGTTTCTGTATTTTTAGAAGACTGGCCTTCAATAGTGCATTATCTCCATTGCAACGATTTTTCTAACCAGAAAAACCTTTCCTGAGTCACAATAAAACACATTTATGCAGCACTGGGAGCAAATTGACCCAAAACTCCCTGAACAATGAGCACCAATCTCCCATTTAAGGAGGGAAAAGGACCTGCTAACAAGTTCCATCCTGCTCAAGAGCAAACTGAATATAAAAACTCATGTCTTGGCAATTTCAGGGGAAGTGTTGCCCTTCTGCAGGGCTGAGAGCTTCACACTGTGCTGAGAATAAACTTGCAGACAGCAATGACAGCTGTGGGAAGGATGCCACGGGAGGAAAATGTTCCAACCTTCCTCACAGCTGACAACAGGAGCAGTCACCCCCCAGAGCATTGCCCTGCTCAGGTACAGGGCCGAGGAGGCAAGAAAAACTGCTTAAAAATCAGGTTGAACTGAGAAATTACCCAAATTCTACATCCAGGGGATTTGTTGAATCCATAGCAGGCTCATGTCTTGCCAGGGAAAATTGGGGAGATTCAAAGAGATCTCTAGGAATTGTGGAAAAAATGAAGAGGAAGGGGATAAATGTATTTTAGGCATCTCCTGTCCCCAATGTTGATAAATGGTAAATATCTGCACTGAGTCACGTCCATTGGAAGTAAAAATATACAAATTATCTTCTAGGATCTATAATTATTGGTGCCCCTTCCCTGGAGGTGTTCCAGGCCAGGCTGGATGGGGTTTGGAGCAGCCTGGGACAGTGGAAGGTGTCCCTGCCCCATGGGAAGGGGTGGAATGGGATGGGCTTTAAGCTTCAAGTTCCATCCCAAACCATTCTGGGATTCTGTGATAAACTTTGTACTAATTTCCTTAAAATCAAGTTCTAGATACTGCCCTGTGACACCCCCTGGGATTCCTTCTCACCACCCAGTCTGGAAATTGCTGGGTTTTAATAAGATCAGAGACAGAAAAGGAAGAAGCCCCAGTTTGGAATTCCTGGTTTGTGGATCATGATCTGGATGGAAGTGCTTGGAGTCTCAGCCAGGCACAGAAGGAGGAAACACCCCAGAAGGTGAGGCAGCAAGCTGTGGCCTGGTGCAGGAGAAAGGTCCTTGTCAAAACCTGAGTCTCTGCAGATTCCCAGATAAAAGCACTGCAATCCAAACCCCCATCCATGAGAACAGGAATTCTCTATAGTGGGAAGCACAGCCATGGCTTTTGGAGTGAGAACTTTCCCCTCTCTCCTGGCTCTGGGATCTCCTGGACTCCTGCAGGATCCCATCCTTCTCCATGGGAAGCAATCCTAGCAGAAAAGGAGTTGCTTTATCCCAGATCCCACCTCATCCCTCTGCCTGCACTGCCTCATCCAAGGGCAGAACAGTGTTTGCACACAGAGCAAGGAATTCCTTCTCCCATCCTGGATCCCAGCCCTTCCAGGCCTGGAGGCTGCTCCAGAGGCTCATTTAGGATCTGGGGACAAACACCCCAGAACCACACCAGTGCAGGTTTGATGGTGCCCTGTGTGTCTTTGTTTACTTTCCACGGGGTGATGTCAACTTCCCTGGCACTTTCCCTTCCCTCAGCTCCAGGAGCAGGAGAATGGTGGGTGAAGGAATGGCTGGAATGTGTTTGGTGGAGCAGAGGGTTTTTTTCTGCTCTGCAATCACTTGCTGCTTCCTGTCAGACTGCAGGCAGCAAAAAAAAAACCAAAACCAACAAAAACCAGGCTTCTTTTAATATCTCCCATTCAAAATCTAGCTCAGGCTCCATTTTCTTGGGATGAAAGAATGTTTTATTAATGGGAATTATGCAAATAAAAATACTCCTAATTCATTTTTCCCATTAATTTGCTCCTCTCTGTGCTCAAGCATGTAGGTCTCCATTATCTCCTCCATTATCTATTCCTGGGTGCAGAACAAAGCCATGGAAATCCTGGAGCCAGTTCTCCAGTCCCAGCCACGTGAAGAGGCAGCAGCAGAGCCAGCAGAACAGGATCCACAAGGAATAACCTCGGGAGGAGGGAGTTTTCCAGCTGTCACTGAGCCAATGGAGCAGCTCTGCAAAGCTTCTCCCCTTGGAACCAGGGCAAGGAGAGCTCCAAGATATTCCTGCTCTTCCCAGAGGTAGGGACAAACCCTTCTGGCTCCCACAGCTCAGCACCCTCTGCCTGATGGAGATCCAAAACACAACAGAATCATGGAATGCTTTGGTTTGGAAAGGATCTTCAGAGGTCCAACTCCAGTTTCCAGCTTGGAGGCATCTCGTTTCTCCTCACTGGACAAGCAGAACAAGCCCAGCCTGGGCTCTGTTGGTGCCACCAAAACCCTCACCAAAAATCAGAACGTTTCAAAGTTGGGGCTGTCACTCCTCAAAAAGAAGGAGCACATTTTGTAGGGTAAGAAAGCCTTCTGTTCTGCAGCAATTAACACGAGATTTTTTTTGCATTGTGGTAGCAGCCAGATCTTTGTATCTGCCACAACCCAAGAGCAGCTGCCCTCAGCTGTTTGACTTCAAGCCCCAGTTTCTCACTGCAAGTTTCCCAGTTGCTCCACATCCAGCATTTCCCTCTCTTAGCTGACATCTGAAATCTGTCCCTGGTTTACAAGGCTCCAGTAGAGGCATTTTTAGATGTATTCCTTAAATGTCATTTACAGAGGTTACTGCCTTGGAATATCTAAAAGCAACTGCAGCTGTATCTCCCTAAAAAAAGAAAACGAGTTCCATTTATATTGTATTCACGACACCAGAACCAAAAGCATCCATGGATTCCAAATTATGGAAGGATGTGCCTATTTTTTGCTCCCACTATAATTGTGAGGAAAATAACCACACACACACACACACACCCCAAAAAAAATTTTAAAAAAAAAAAGTAGTGACATATTTCACAACAAGCTGGAGGGTTTAAAACCCCCCATCCTATTTCTTGTTGATATTTCAGCAGGATTTTTTTCAAAACACAGAGATATTGGAGAATCATGGAATGATTGAGGTTGGAAAAGACCTCCAGGACCATCCAGTCCAATCCCCACCTTGTCCCCAGCCCAGAGCACTGAGAGCCACATCCAGGAATTCCTGGGACACCTCCAGGGATCCCTCACAGAGTTTTCACACCCACTCCCTGTGCCTTTGCCTTTATAAATTTGGATTATTTTGTAAAATTAATCTCAAAGGTAAAACTCCAATTTAAATCTTAACCTGTTGAGGACTCAGTTTCCCTCTAATTCAGGGTAAAGACAAAATAATTCTAATTCTACAGCCACCACTTGGGATTTAGATCAACATTCATCTCTTCTATCCTTGATAGAACCTCACCTATTTCAAATCAAGTTGGTCCAAAATATTGGATTTTTCTATTTTTCTCTACATTCCACAATGATCTGTGGCAATTTCACTGTTTGGATTCCAAGGCTGACTTCAGCAATATTTAATCTGTTTTATTCATTTTTGCCATAACTATATTTCAAAAAATAGAAAATTGTAATATATCATTTATATGTTATAATTATTTATTATGTAATAATATAATATAATTAATATATTATATAATAAATATTATGTAATAAATATTATATAATAAATATAATTATATTATATTTATTATATAATTATATATACTATTTATTTATATATATATAATATAATATATAATATATAAAAATCTTTAGAGACAGAAAATCAATTTTTTTCTCAAGATCATGTGTGATTTCCACACCCAAGGATTTTTCCCATGCCAGTAATATGTCCACTCAAGTGTTGAAATATAATTTTATAATTTATTTTGTAATTTATTTTATAGTTTTTATAGGTTTATCATTTAAAACCCATCTCCCATGGTGGTAACAATCACAGTGTTTGGCCCAGGAAAGCAGGAAAAATAGGAAATTTCCCAGCTGAAAAAGAGGGAAAGTTCCTGGGAGAGGAGTGGAACAAAAGCATTTCCAGTGAAGGAAGGAAAGGCTCTGGAAGGACCAACAAAGGCCCCCAGAGACACAGAGAAAAGGAATGGGAATATTAAAGCCCTGCTGGGATGAGGGAGAGGATTCCAGGATGTTTGGGATGGTCCCAAGGGCAGAGCCTGGCCTTGACACTGGATGTGGCTTTGGGATGTCTGCTGGATGTTCCTGTTACACATCCTGGAGGAAATCTGTGGGATGCACTGACCTCCTCATTAATGCTGGACGAATTAACTCTAATTGGAGCTAATTCTGAGACGAGGCAGGAGCTAAAGTCTGATCTCACTGAGAATTTTACTGCANTCTTGAGCAACCCTCTGCCAGCTTTGGCTGTCTAATGAGGCAAAAGGATATTTTTAATTGTCCATGACACCATTAGCCAAGTTTAGCTCATCTTTGGGTAAATAAACAGAGGCAGGCAGATCATTTGCTGTTCCAAGGAGTTAATAGACAGATCCCCTGAACGCACGGGAACAGCCACCTACGGATCCGTGCGACATATGGAACGTGTTGGGAGAGGAGATGCATCTCCATCCTCCACAACAACAGTCAATAACTGCTATAAATACCAGCTCTGGCACATATTTGGGCTTTGCTTTTTGTCATCGGGGAGGTGGGAGAGGCTAAACAAAGCCTGGCTGCAGCGGGGAAGTCGCTGCTGGCGGGAACGTGCCGGGATTTCGGGTTTTTATGCAGATTTGTTCACACAGCCCCCGAGCCTGCACAGATTCCTGACTGCTGCCCCTGAGCCCAGCTCGGATAATCTATATTTTAGTGCTGCAAACCAGGCTGGGAGGGTTTTTTCTTGCTGACTGTGCTGAAAATCCAGTTCCAGGCTGCTCACAAACACCTTTTCATTGCTGTAAAATCCCCCCCAACTCTTTCATGAAGAAGACAACCAACAAACTCGGTGTTGTGTGACAAGGAAAAGGCACAGATTTTTAAATGGGGCATCCATGGATTCCAAATTATGGAAGGATGGGCCTGTTTTTGCCTCCTAATTGTGAGGAAAATAACCACACACACCCCTCCCCCCCAAAAAAATAAAAAAAAAAGTAGTGACATATTTCATAAGAAGCAGGAGGGTTTTAAACCCCCCATCTTATTTCTTGTTGATATTTCAGCAGGGTTTTTCAAAACACAAGGATATTGGAAAATGGTGCAATGATTGAGGTTGGAAAAGATCTCCAAGATGATCCAGTCCAATCCCCACCTTGTCCTGAGCCCAGCTCAGATAATCTATATTTTAGTGCTGCAAACCAGGCTGGGAGGGTTTTTTTTCTTGCTGACTGTGCTGAAAATCCAGCTCCAGGCTGCTCACAAACACCTTTTCATTGCTGTAAAATCCCCCCACTCTTCCATAAACACAACAACCAACAAACTCAGTGTTGTGTGAGAAGGAAAAGGCACAGATTTCTCCACTGGACATTGAAACAGTAGAATAACAATGGCAATAAACTGTCAGGAAGTACAAAAAAGATAAATATAGAGGGTTTTATTATCCTCTTGCAGCTCCAGCTCCCATCCCAAGCAGGTGGCAGCTCCTACTCACAGCTCCTTGCACTCATGAGCAGCTACTCAAAGGTCCAGCTCACCATGGAATTCTCTTTAC
>JANPWX010000104.1:1106257-1161006 GCA_024734555.1 Trochalopteron elliotii
ACTTTTAATTTAATATTTTAAATTAATAAACACTTGTCCACAAGCTGAGTGCCCTCATTTTGTTGTTTCTTGCTTTTCTTTTAATCTCTACCATTCCCTGCTCACTTTCTGCCTCTCCTGTGCTAATTACTGAGAGCTGGTAATCAACTCTGGGATTGGCTGTGGTCAAGGCAGAGGGAGCAGAGTCAGCATTCCAGACCTGGAGCCATCAATAAGTCAGGGAGAGGAGGCAGCTGATAGCAGCTCAGGGCTCTCAGATAAGCCACGCTGCAGTGGGATGTGGGGAGAGGGAGAAATCCCACAGTGACACATCCCAGAAAGAAATCAGGATAGTGCTCCGTGGAGTTCCACATGTGCCATGCCAGGAGAGATTGCTCCTCACAGGGGGAGGAACACTGAGAGAAGCAGGGAATTCTGCAGTGGTTTGGGATGGGAAGTGCCTAAAAGATTTTATTGTCCTCCACGGGCAGAGACACTTTCCATCATCCCAGGCTGCTCCTTCCAGCCTGGCCTTGGACACTTCCAGAGATCCAGGGCAGCCACAGCCTCTCTGGGAGTTCCATTCCAGGGCCTCCCCAGCCTCCCAGCCAGGAATTCCTTCCCAATATCCCACCCAAACCTCCTCTCTTCAATTTGCCTCCCTTCCCCATGTCCTGTCCCTCCACATTGCACATTTGCTTCGGATTTCCCTGGGTTTTTTTTTTCCAACTGCAGATGATCACTGACATTCCATAGTCCCTCCCACTCTCCCAAAGTGAAACTCAGCTATTCCATTAAAAGTGCACATCCTTGTAAATGTTTCCGGATTGCTGCTGCAAGGGAGCTTTTAATAAATCCACTCCCAATAGCTGTGAATGCTAATAGAAATAATCAATTCAGCACTTAACACTTCAATCACAAGACGTATTTTTAGCCTATTACTGATAGCCATGTTATAAAAACAGAAGTCTGTTCTGTTCCCTGCTTTTCTGGTGGAAACAGTGCCAGAAACAAGCAAAGAATTTAAAAAGAATTTAAAAGAATTTAAGGTTTTTCCCCTTATTTACTTGCTGTATGTCAGACTAAAATAATAACAGAGAATCTCCACTTTGGCTCCACTGTTGTCTTGGTGAGTGTTTAGAACATCAGGCTGGCAACAAGGTAAATATTTAGTGATTGCTTGGATTCTCTTCAGCAGTGATATCCTCTGAATTTAATTTTTTAGGTGATATTTGAAACCATTTCAAATCCAGATTGAAGTTTTATTCCATCATGTCTCACCATTATTTTTTTTGTTTTCCTTCTTGGAAACTGATAGGAAAAAGCTTTGTTTTCTGGAAGTTTCTTCACTTACTTTTTCCCACACCTAAATACACATGTGAACACGTCATTTTAATTAGGAGAGCTTAATATTCAGGGCAGCTCAATTTGCCTTGTGCAAGGAAATTACTCTGGCAGCAATCATTGATTCTCTCTGCAGCCCCATCTACATCTTGATTCCAACCATGAATTAATTACAAACATGTGACCTGTTGCACTGGAGTCAGGGAGATCTGGCCAACCCACAGTTTGTCCGAGCAGAGATCAAGGCAGCGTGAGGTGTTCAAGTTTCATGTAAGGATTTAAAATATATTTGGCAGTGCCTGGAATGAATTCCCACTGATCTGAGATGTCTTGGTGCCAAGCTAATGGTCCATGCACAGGTCCAGCTGGACAAGGCACACCCAGCCCTCAGAGCAGAGGGGAAACTCAGAAGTTCAAGGAGGAAAACGTCCTCAGGAAGAACCAATTCTGCAGTCAGAACTACAATCCCAGTAAAGCCCACTTGTCCAAGCAAGAAAAGCCTTTGGTTGAAAGGCAATTCACACTTTTGGTTTGAAATTTGTCAGGAGAAAAACACAAACCATCACGTTTGTTCAAATTTGGCTTTTCAGTACTTGAAGGGGACTTAAAAGGACATGGAGAAGGACTTTTTCCACTGGCAGATAGTGACAGGACAAGGGGAATGGATTCAAACTGAGAGGAAGGTTAGCTTGGACACTAGGAAGGAATTTTTGGCTGTGAGGGTGAGGAGGGGCTGGAATGGATTTCCCAGAGAAGCTGTGGCTGCCCCTGGATCCCTGGAAGTGTCCAAGGCCAGGTTGGAGCAGGCTGGGACAGTGGGAATTGTGGAAGGTGTGGAATGGGATGAGCTTTAAGGTCCCTGTAGACCCAAATTTGTCTCTGGTCCATGAATGGATCAGAAGTTACATGGCATTAATTTCATCATCTTCCCTTTTCACAACAAACCCAGCCCCTTCTAAAGCAGGGACACACTCCACGTGCATTGGGATTGAGGCCAAAATCCAGAGCCTTTGGAGAAAGAAACAAGATCAATTATCCCAGGGATGCTGCCTTCCTCATCTCTGCCCCATTTTTATTGATTAACTGCAAGTGAACAGCTACAAACAATTGATACCGAGATTTGAACCACCAATAAATAAAACTGCAGGGGGAAATAAATTTAAACAACCTCCAACTAGAAAAGCCCCCCCCCCCCTTTTTTTTTTTTCTTTTTTTTCCTTCTTAAATTTGTGCTGAGGCAATGCCTGAAATAACTCTTAGTGCACCAGAAGGCTTGTGAGGCTGAATTACACCCAAGGCATAAATGCATTCCCACTCTCCCTGTGCCTGGTGGCGTCAGGAGTCTGACTCAGAGCCCTTAAGTGCAGCGAGGTCAATGCCAGTCCTCACCAGAACGTTCAGCCACTCTCCCAGACATTTTAATGTATCTATTAAATTTCTGCTTTATTAACCTTAGCTAAAAACCTACAGTAATAACCCCTGCATCAATTAAAGCGGTTCCACAATTCCTAGACAAAGTTAAGGAGGAGGAAAGAAGGGAAAAAAAAAAAAAAGGGATGCATTTGCTTATTTTCCAATCTGAGCAAGGAATGGATCTGACTGAGGAGACTGGGATTGACACCTTTTCCATGGGATTTCCAAACTCCAGGAATGCAGGGATTCAGGCTGCAGGGTGACATTTGCCCCGCAAACACCACGTGAGGGAACAGGCCCTCAGATAAAATCCTTTATTTCTGTCGCAGCCAGCCACACTCCAGAGTGTGGCAATAAACCCCCGTGGCCCACACACAAATATTCCTGAGCAAATCATGGAGTGAGGGACATTTCCTGTTGGTTAAACCCTGGAAAACTCTCCCTGGCCTGTGGTTTGTCCCATCCCTCCCTTTGGGCTCACAGGAGGGGTTGTTGCACTGTTGCTTTTTTCCCAACCTGGAGATGAAACTGGAGATAATTTTAGAGAGGAGGTAATAGAAAAGGGATCTTTGTTTGAAGGCCTTCAGGGGCTTTGGTGGACATCTTTCCATAACTGCCCCTGAAGGCTGTGACAGCACAGGCCTGGAGAGGAAGGCCAGGTGTCACCACAGGATTTTGGGTGCCAAAAGTCCCTTTGGCAGAGAAATAAATGAGAGCTGGGCACAACCCGGTGACCCAAAAAAGAACCACTTTAATAAGAAACAAAACAACAAAGAGAAAACCCAGCTCAGGGTGCACCAAAAAGGGTGAGGGCCTGGGGGTCACAGTAATTTATATAGGGCAGGATGAGGGCAGAGTCTGAGGGCAGGGAAAATCAAGAGAGAGGATTAGGAATATGCAAATTATTGCAGCAAAAAGTAACCAATAGTAACAAGGGGAATAAAGAAATTTCTAGTCTAATCTGCATGAGGAGTTCCCATGAGGCCTTGAGGGTGAGATTTCTCTCACCCTGACCGGGGGGATTTTTGCCCACAGCCTCAGCTCGAGGCTTTCTTCAACCCCAACAAAGGTCTTCAAATAAAGATCTTCTTTTCTATTACCTCCTTATTAAAATGATCCCCAGTTTCATTTGCAGGTTGGGAAAAAAGGCAACAGCAAGAGCCAGGTATTGATCACTGGGCCCTGAATCTGGGTATTGATCAGCAGCTCTGATCTGGGCACTGCATTTCATTGGAGTTTTCCCCTTCCCTGTCCCCACACAATGAGGAGCTCCAGCCTAACTCTAAGTAGACTAAAAAGAGTAAACACTAAGTAGATTTTTATCCACTGAAGTCATTCCCAGGTCCTAATTCCACACTTTTGCTGCTGGTTGGAGTTAAAGGCCCAGCCCAAGGCATGAAGCTCTGCCCCATGGCATTCCCAGCTTTTCCCAGATAAACAGAGCTGCTGGAGGATCCCAACCTGCTAAACCCCCTTTACCTGCACTAAGGAAAACCTTTCACAAAGAGCAAAAAATCAGGAAAATGAACATTTTCTTCTTGTCTTGGGCTGAGCAAAATACCATGCCAAATTTAAAAATATCAGGAATGGGGAATTGAGGAGGATCAAACTCCCATTTGACACAAAAGTCGGGGGATGTTTCCTCTCCTCTTCACCTTTTTCCATGGAAATATCACCTTCTGCAATTGCTGAAGTAGAATTTGGACCTGAAAACTGTTTATTGAAGGATTATAAAGAATTTATCCTGTCAAATTATTATAATTATCCTTTGAGCATGAGATTTACTCCACAGAACACTGAAAAAAAAATCACTCTGCTCCTGAATGTTTTCTTCCTGGCATCAAAGAACCAGAGAAATCTTGAGGAATTTGGGTTGGAAGGGATCTTAAAGCTCAGCTCATTCCAACCCCTGCCATGGAGCATATGAAGGGAAAAAGGGATTAAAGGACAAGAGTTTGATATTGAGGACAATATTCTATCCATAAACTCACAGAGAGGCCCTGAGATGTTGAAATGTTGCCCTTTCCAATATAATTGCAGTTTAATATCTGGGCCATCTGGAATTATTTATTTAGGCATCATATTTGTTGCTGTTGCTATTTAAAGAACCTCTCTGTAAATTCAGGAAATGCTGTACATATGCAAAGGTCCCCTAAAAAATACAAGGAAATCACTTTCTAAGCTCCTGGGAAGCTTTCCTGCTGATTTCCTAGCCCCAGAGGAGCACTGGATTTCTGCTTTGCCCAATTCCTTTGCCAACAGTCAATATTCCATTCTCTGTCACTTGTCCAATAATTCCAGTGTGGTTTCATAAGTGATTTCCAAACTGCAAGAGGCAGTGCAGGAAGATTTGGGTTTACTGAGAATTACTGCATAACCAAGTCTGAAAAATCAAGAGCTTTTCATTAATTGCATGTAAAGAAGTTATTTCCAAGAATAAACATGAAAGATCAGAAATGTGGTAGGTGATGGTTAACTCTGGGGACCTCTTTCAGCTCTGGAAGGGACTTTATGGATCATTTAAATGCATCTGTTTGCTGGGCAAGTACTCAAAGAAAGAGTAAAAAAGATTAAAAACAGAAAATTCCTGAAGTAAATGCAAAAATAAGTTATGCCTTGTATGACACAAAAACTTAGCTAAAACATTTCTTAATACTCCTCTGGTCAAACTACTTCTCCCTCTCACACACTGAATTTAATCATGAGTTAAAAATTAGATATGAAGATTCTCAAGCTACAATTTTAGTTTTTTCTTAAAATGATTGGGACAAACGACTCTGATTTAAGAGGCAACAGAGTTCTTATGTTCCACTTCGTGGTCAGCAGGAACTTGGGCTCTGCACAAGAGAAAACAATTCCTGACCTTAGAGAGATGCATTAAAACCAGAATCTCCTCCAGACAATGCTCAGCCAAAGACCAAACCCTAATTTGAGGAGCTAGTAAAAATTAAATCAAATAAGAAAAAATCTTAGTGCTATCACTGCATACCTGAGCCAAAAGTACAGATGACAGAAAAACCCCCACCACTCCTTTTTTTTTTTAAATTAACAAGTGAATCAGAAACCGTCAGACTCAGCACTCTAATTTCCTCATTTCCTATAATTAACTGAGCTTTCAACACCTCTTCTAATTTACTGATGATTATCTTTTTATTCACCAATCTAGATTAGAACATAACTGACATTCTTTGCTACCCACTGGCTCGGTTGTTCTCATCTTTCTGCCTCGAAAGATAACAAGGGGTTGCTCCTTGGTGGATTTATTTTCCTTCCCTTTTCCCATTCCAGATGTCCACACATGTCCTGGAAACCAGAGATCCTTCAAAACCCCCAAAATTGCTTTTTTCTGATCACTACACATCAATTTTTTTTTTTTCCCAAGAATCAGCTCTTTCCTCATCCTCATCCAAATCAGATTTAATTTTGCAGAGGGGTTTGATCAACCTGTTGCTCCTCTCTCCTGCACTAATGGAGCAGATTTTTCATGCTTTGACACGGCAATTTATGTATCTGCTAAAAAAATTAATTGTGCCACCAGGACTGGAGTTATCCAGGCAATTCCCACAGCTCTCACTGATGAGAAGAACGGGAAAAAGAACAACAACATAAGAAATTCATATTAAAGACAGAAAACAAAACGTTTCTTAGAATTAGTGAGATGTTTTTGTTTCTTGAGCGTACCAGATATTATCTGATTTTTAATTTTTTTTTTCTATTGGAAAAACCCCACAGGACTTCCTTTATCTCCATTTTTTCCAGTGACAGTATCCAGGTGCCTGTTCCCAGCACCCCCCAGACTGGGAATGTTTTCCCTGCCTGCCCAGGCAGCATTTCTGACGTGCAGCATCAGCTCCTTCAATTGCTGCTAATCTCCCAGGATAATCAATTGCAAACCAAGAAAATCTGGTCTCGCAAGATCCTGGCCCAGCCCACTCCAAAATGAGCATTCCCACCTCTGCTTTTCCAGCTTCCCTCTGCTATTTTTAGACTGCTGTTCCTCCAGGACGACTTGCAAGCATTGTTCTCCCCCAAATATTTTTTTAGGCAACAGAAACTGCCTCAGAATATTGCATGAGATCCCCAGCTTAGTGTAACACAGGATAGAATTCTGAGGAATTACAAGCAGCTTCCATCAGGAATTTCTGGGAGTAAAAGCAGGTAATTCTCCAAGTCTTAGGAGCAATCTTCCAAGCAACCATCGAGCACTTTGAGTCATAACTGAAGGGTGGAAGGGTGAGCACGTGTGACATTCCTAGAGAACAGATATCCAGTTTTTCTGACATTCCTGGAGAGCAGATATCCAATTTTTTGACATTCCTGGAGAGCAGATATCCAGTTTTTTTGACATTCCTGGAGAGCAGATATCCAGTTTTTTCACATTCCTGGAGAGCAGATATCCAGTTTTTTGACGAGGATCAGATTTCCCCTCTCCATCCCCACAGCAGGGACCATATGGACTCTGCAGTGGGAGCCTCCCCAGCTCGTTTCACCCAGGGAATATCGAAAGGTGATCTCAGCCCTATCTGCAAGCCCATCTGCAGGCACTCACCTGACTCCTCATGAATCAGATCATTTCCCGGGCGTTTCTCACCTGATTTAACCTATTCTGTCCTCCAGGCTGGAATTGCTGCTGTTATTCCCACACGAATTCCCTGAAGGAATTCCTGACAGTCAGGGGAAGGGGTCTGAGGACCCCTCTGTCCCCTCTCCACAGTGCTGATGTGTCCACACACAGAAGTTTTAATGTGTTAATGTGTATTAATGACTCACAGATTGATTTATTTCCCAGCTCTCCAATCCCAGATTTCAGCCTCTCTCCCCCAGATCTCCTTGGGAGCAGAGAGGAACAAACTTCAGGTGCTTTAGGTGAGGGATGGACACTCCACGGGCTCTGCACTCTCTGCCACAGCCAATACCAACAATTTTCACGGATGGCATCATTAATATGAATCATTTTTAAAGCCCTCACTGTGCCGATGTTGAGAAGAAGCTCTTTCTGTATAAAATCCCTGCAGTTGTGGTTCCCTGGGGCTTTGCTCACCTCCCTCCCCATGGCCATCCTCACCCAGCACCTCCTCTGCCAGGTCCTGGCCACACATTCCTCCTAAATGGAACTAAAATTGTTCTGAGAGGTACCCAGCATCTCCCTCTGTCCCCAAATCTGCCTCTTGCTGTCTCCAAGACTGATTTCCACCTCAGCACAGCCCATAAGCCAGGCTCTGTCTGCCTTTCCCATTGTTCAAATATATATTTTATATTTCCTCTGCTGCTGTTGCTCACAAGTGGAAATTATTTCCTGCTCAAGGTACCCAGTTGCCCTCTTTCAAATCCTACTTGGAGATTTTCCTTTGGGTGTTACCTGTTCCAAAAGTGATGTTTTGTTTAAGCCCCTGCCTGCACAGTGGATCCATTTCACCCCAGCGCTGCCAGGGGCTTCCTTTCTTAGTGGCTTCATACTTAAATCATCTCTTAAAACTCAATTGCCATATCTAGGGGACACTTTTAATTCAAAATCTGAACACAACATTGCAGAGCAGCCCATGTTCTGTAACTTCACTCCCCAGGCACTGCAGTTACAGAAACAGTAACAGTGAACAATAAAAAATGTGTTTGGGGATGGGGGTGGGGGGCTTGTTGGCAGTTTTCTAAGCAGAACACTCAAATTATCAAGAAGTTAAAATGATTTTTAGTATCAGATTAAAATTAAAGCCATGCAATGTGCCAGAGAATTCAATTTATACTTCTTGATATTCATGGAATCCCAGGATGGTTTGGCTTGGAAGGGAATTCAAAACCCATCCAGTGCCACCTCTACTATGGGCAGGGACACCTTCCACTATCCCAGGCTGCTCCAACCTCTCTGTGGACAGTCCCAGGGATCCAGGGGCAGCCACAGCAAATCTGGGAATTCCAGCCCAGCCAGGAATTCCCAATTCCCAATCTCCCACCCAGCCCTGCCCTCTGGCACTGGCACAGCCATTCCCTGTGTCCTGTCCCTGCAGCCCTTGTCCCCAGTCCCTCTGCAGCTCTCCTGGAGCCCCTTCAGGCCCTGCCAGGGGCTCTGAGCTCTCCCTGGANCATTCCCAGCTCTCCCTGGAGCCTTCCCTTCTCCAGGGGAACATTCCCAGCTCTCCCAGCCTGGCTCCAGAGGGGCTCCAGCCCTGGAGCAGCTCCATGGATTTCTGTGGACTCTCTCCAGCAGCTCCAGGTGCTGCTGCTGTTGAAGCCCAGGGCTGGGCTCTCACCTGAGGGGGGCAGAGGGGCAGAATTCCCCCCTTTCCTGCAGCCCAAGCTGTGGGATCAGCCCAGGCCACTGGAGGGTTCTGTGTGCCAGAGGACACAGCTGGGACAAATCCAACTTCTCCTCAGCCAACATCCCCAGTTTCTTCTCCCCAGGGCTGCTCTCCATCCCTTCCCCACCCAGCTGGGATTCCTGACCAGGTGCAGGAGCAGCACTTGACCTTGCAGAACATCCCACTGGCCACTGGTCCCACCTCTCCAGGGCCTGAAGGGGCTCCAGGAGAGCTGCAGAGGGCCTGGGGACAAGGGCTGCAGGGACAGGACACAGGGAATGGCTCCCCAGCCCACCCAGGTCCCTCTGGGTGCCCCATCCCTTCCCTCTGGCTGTGACCTCACACAGGGCAGGGTTTGGCTCTCTGGCCACCAGCCCCTCCTCACTCTCACAATGTTTTTATGCAGCAGGTCCCTCACCTGGGCACACCTTTACTCCAGGGACATAAAAAAATGTTCTGGGCATAAAAAATGTCCTTCCAAAAGGCACAGAGCTCCCAACTGCAAATATAAAATGGGAGATGCTGCTCAAAGTTCAGAGCTGCCCCCTGCCCTTTCCCTGCTCCAGTGCAGTCAGGACCTCTCACTGTGTTAATGTTTTCTCTCCAGAATCATTATAATGAACAACCTTTATAAATAATACATTTCCTCTACTCCCTTTTGTTCTGTGGGGACAATTCCTCCTCATAAACCATCACAGATGACAGAAGAGAATCAGGGTTTGAAAAGATTTAGAAACATTCAAGATTCAGATAGAGGTTTTTTCAGCTAATAATGTATTTTTTTGTATTTAGTTTAAATACTTAGAATAATGCTATTTTGTTATAAAACAGCCATGCTGTACATATTAAAAATTTACTGGTCTCGAGCTCATCTCTTGTGTTCTTTCTGTCAACAACCAGACACATTTTGCCTCTTCTTTCACGAAGCCATTTCAAGAAATGTCATTATTCTCCAGTCAAAGCCCACAACTTCATTATCGTTGTCAGCCTGCTCCTTGAATATTTATCTCTGGAATTTCCTTTCACTTCAGTGGTACAGAGGGACTTGGAGGGGTGAAGATGAAATACAGACCTTTCTATCATCATTTTTTACATTGTGAGGGGCTCATTTACAGACACCCCAAATGCACAGAGACACAAATAGTCCTTGAAAGGTTTAAAATTATCTAAGTCCATTTCTACTGAACTTTATGAATCATTATTTCTGCCCCAGTTACTTGAAAGGACGCCGTGCCTGTTTACAACTTGTTTGAAACACACTGATCTATATCCAGGATTTTTTTTTTTCCCTCAAAACAAAACCCCCATAAATTCCAGCAGCAGGGATTGAGCTGTTTTTATTGGGAATAAATACACAGACACAGGGCTGTGCTTCTTGGGAGGGGGACAGGATGTCACTGTCACCATCACAAATAAGGACAGCACCAGAAATTGAGACAAGAAGCATTTCCACATGAAAATTCCAGTAGGGAAAATATTTAAAAAATTGAGATTCCTGGTCAAGAGAACAAAGTGGGGCCTGCTACAAGTTACTGCTGAATATTTAAGTTACACGACACCAAACATCTACTCTCAGCCATTCACTTGTGGTGTCTGATATCTCTAAACCACATCTGTGTTCCCACTTGGATTTTGACAGAATTAAGGAAAATAAAAGTGCAAAAAATCATTAAAAATGGAAGTGATGACCAGGGAAGCTGTGGCTGCCCCTGGAAGTGTCCCAGGCCAGGCTGGACAGGGTTTGGAGCAGCCTGGGGTAGTGGAAGGTGTCCCTGCCCATGGCAGGGGTGGGATGGGATGAGATTTAAGGTCCCTTCCATCCCAAACATTCTGGGATTCTCTGTTCTCATGAACTGCAATAAATACAGATGTTCCCATTCCAGCTTCACCACACTCAGGTTAACAACCACAAACCAGGCTGCAACAGAGTGACTAAATAACATATTTAGTAAATGGTAACAAATAAAAATTATTCCTAAATAGAGTTATGTGTACATTTCCAGAGCCATCTGCCATATATAAAGAGCTGGGTGTGTGTTTGGAGCATTTTCCCAGAGCAATTTCATCTGTCTTGTTGTCTGCAGCCTTAAAGAGTTGGATGACTAAAACCGAAATCTATAAATAAAGATTTTTGTACAGTTTTTAAATTTATACTCCGGAGCTTTTCATATAATACAACTTCTCTGTATTCTGCAGCTTCCTACATTCTGCTTTCATACTCCACAAGAATTCTATCTCACAGCCCCTCTGGAATCTGAATCCCTTTCAGGCAGAAATGAGAGTAAAAGAGAATCATGGAATCACAGAATGGGTTGGAGGGGACCTGAAAACTCATCAATTCCACCCCTTCCCCTCTCCCAGTGGATGGAAAATCTCTCCAGGAAAAGGCGGCGTCCATAAAGGGGACAGAGGAGTCCTGCAACTTTATTAAATAAAAGAATAAAAAGAGAGTCCAGGGGGCACAGCCCGCGGGGATTTCTCTCTCTCTCTCTCTCTCGGTTTTGGAGGATGCAGCCGTAGAGAAACCCCCATAAATCCCGAGTAGCAAGCGGACAAAACCCAAATAAATCCTCCGCGATGGCCAGGGGAGGGCTGGGGGTGTAGGAACAATGCTTCTTCCCTGGTTTCCCTCTCCTGGAAGCCGGGAATACAAAAGATTTGCAACCAGCCCTGAACTGGACTGCAGATTTTGAAGATAAGGCGGAGAACTTCGCAGTCCTCCCTGTTTGTCTTTTCTTTCCTTATCACATAGCCTCCCGCTGATCTTTGCCTCAACCCTATTTCTCCACACTCCCCTCAGACCAATCCTTTCCCAAACCAACACCGAGTATTCCCCTCGGGGCGTGGATTGCCGAGACCCTTTCTCAGCTCCTCTCATTGTCCCCTCCGGGCATCCATGTCCTCAATTACCTCCAGGAGAATGTACAAACTATCCCCACATTCCCCTTCAACCAACCCTTTCCCCTTCTTGTGCCCTCTGGCCATGATATCCTGAACTACCTGTGAGAATGTGCAAACCATCGCCAAGGATCCTTCCAAGGTATTTCGGCATGGCCATCCCTTGTAGTCGTGACTCTTCTCTGCCCGCCCTGGGCCTCCTGCCGTGTTTTACCCCCTGAAGTTTCGTTCACCGGTGGGATTTGATGAAATCCTTCTCGATTTTCCCTTCCTGCTCTCTCTGGGTGTCCATATCCAGTGGTCCTTTCCTTCATTTTCTCCTCAGGTACCAAGTGCCCGCCAGCAGCGAAGGGTTTTGGGGTCACCCAAAAACTGGGTGTGGCACCTCCAGCTCCTCCTGCCCCGAGGGTGGAAAGATCCCGGACAAATCCCCTCATTTGCACGGAAAATCCCGCTGGGAAAAGCCAGTGTCCACAAAGGGGACTGAGGAGTCCTGCAACGGGGCCACACACCTGTGAGGATTCCCGTCTGGCAAAATTTAGGATGGCGCAGGTTCCTTCCATCCCAAACTCCCTGCCGCACTTTGCCTCTTCCTTTCTTTGGCCGAGGTATCAGGAAGGTACAGCCTTCCCAAAATGTCTGGCACATATTTTCCCGCTTTAAACCAGGAATTTTAGCCCAAAGTTCAGCAGTTCGGGCTCTTTCAGGAGCCGAAGTGTCCGGGCCCTGTAACGATCCCGGTGCTATTTCGAAGCCCTTCACACATCCATGGAATTGTTTGTAAGGATATCAGCACACAGCTTCCCTCTCACCGGGCTGCTCCAAGGGATCCCGGAGCAGCCACAGCAAATCTGGGAATTCCATTTCAGCTCCTCCCCACCCTCCCAGGCGGGAATTCCTTCCCAAATTCCCACCCAGCCCTGCCCTCTGGCACTGTGGAGCCATTCCCGGTGTCCTCAGGGAGCACCTCATGGAATTCCCCATTTTCCCTCCCAAATTCTGCTCCTGCTGCTCCTGACGGAGCTGCTCCTTCCTCTCCTCACACCGTTCCAAGCAGTCCTGCCTGGATTGTTTCTCTAAACCCTCTCTAATATATAAATATTGTAATATATAATATAAATGAGGGTTGTTTGTTTTTTATTTTTTTTTTTCAACAAGGCTAAAGAAAGGCTTCTATTCAAACGCTGGCAATTAGGGATGATTGCAGAAAAACTAATCAAAATTTTTGATCAAGAGTATATTGATATTATTAATTACAGGCAATGGATTGTGCAGGATCCGTGTGTGGAATCACTCCAGAAAAACACAAATGCATCCTCCTCAACAAACCTGGAGTGGCTGCAGTTTTCTCTGTTTATTTATTTATTCCTACTTTGAATAGCTGGTATTTTGGGAGCACCTCTGGAGTTAACACATCCTGTAAGGAAATGAAGGAGGTTTTGCTCTCGGATTTCACACACAGGCTCAACCTACTTCCATAAGAACTCCGGGAATTTGTCTGCTCATTTTGTGGTAGATCAAAGCAGAAAGGCAGGATTCAAACACAGGATTTTGTTTCATTTTTTCCAAGAGCTCCATTAAAACTGCCAAAGAAACAACACCCAGTCACAAATAACAAAATGCCAAAGAAATAACACAGATAACGTTCCTTTTCTCCCCTCAAATTCTGAAATCAATCCATAACTAAAGAAATATGTGAGAATGAACACTCAATATTTTTATTTTTGCTTTTTATTTGCAGTGTGTTTGCATTCTGTCCCTTTGGCTACAACTGAAGCTCATGCACAGCTCTGCTTTTCAGAATGGTGGGCAAACTTATCACTGTTTTAGTGATAAAGCACTAATATATCAATATAATATTATGATTATTACTAAGTTCCTATAACTTCCTCTGCATACAACCTGCTGGTACAGAGCAATTGAAATATAATATTTGATTTTCAAAAGGCAACTCCCAGCAGAACAAATAAGACCAACCTTGCACTGTTTAGAAAGGTCATGGGTGAGAGCACTAAAATTGCCAGGAGTAATTCTGGGGCTTGGAAGGAGGGAAAATTATTCTCCTCTCTTTGCATATGAATAATAATGGTTTATTTTTTTACATAAAACACAAGAGTAAAGACACCACAACAATCTCTTGAAGCTGTTCTGAAATTCCACAGCAGCACCACTTCTCACCTCTCTGCAGTGGCTTTACTGAGCTTAAAAATAATTTAGAATTTTGTGTATTGCAATGTAACACAAAACGTTCTATCTCACCAATGTGAGGCTGAGTTAAAAAAAAAACAACTCAGTCACATCTTGTAGATATTTTTTGGTACAGCCAAATTTTACAAATCCTGACCCCACCTCCACCAGCACATCCCATTGTCTTTCCCTGTTTTGTAAGACCTTTCCAAGCCATAGAAACAAAAATTTTGTGCATAATTCCATGAGTGAATTTTTCAGCATACAAGTTTAAAGTTCATATTGCATAGAAATGTCAAAAAAAAAAAGTAATTGTCATCAATTACTCTCCCAAAAATCAATCTGTGATGTTTGGAAAACTTTCTCATGAACTGTAGTCCTCAATGATGCCTTCCCCTGGCAGAGAAACTCTGCTACAGAAAGATTAAAAGTTTTCCTGCTAAAAGGGACATAAGCAGAAAACAGCAACAAGTTTTAGCTTGAACAAATTTTTATGTTTCCTGTGAGGAAAATAAAACTAAAACCTGACTCTGGAGCAGCTGTCCAGGAAAAGTATCCAGCCTGTGAATTGAATCTGATTTAAAACCACCCCCTATCCAGCATCAGTAAAATATTCAGAAGTACCATTATTTAACAAATAAAAATTCTTCATTTCCAACTGCAAACCAAATATCACAAACAATTCCACACCAGCCTTCTGAAACAGCCTTCAGGAATAAATCTCAAAGCCATGACTGGGATTTTTTAATCAGTAAATTGTATTAGGGATGGGAATTTATAACTTTAGTCCAGTACCAAAGAATAGGAAATTCATTAATCTGGGTTTAGCTAAAATAAGAAAATATTCCAGGTGTTGATGGGATACTCATGAGCAACTTCCTGAATGCAGCTTTAAATTACTGTGTTTAATTTGGGGGGGTTAATATTATTACCATTATCAATATTATTATTAATATTTATTCTATCCAAAAGTTCTTGCAGGAAAATCCTTCATGTGTTCAATTCTGGCTGCTCAATAAATAATTCCTGGGAAAACTGGAAAACAGGGAAAGCAGCCCTGAATTTGTTGCTTCTTCTGTGACCACTCAGCAATGATAAATATGCTGCAATTAAAGCCACACAAATATCCTGAGACCCTCACTGATATTTTTAACTGTGGCCACCAAAAAAGAGGCAGTTTTAGTGCATGATTCTCATCAACAGGACATAGTGAGCTGTCAGCTGTCACAGACAGCTTGTCCTGGTTTTATTTGGGCTCCCTGGGGAAGCCACCAGGCTGAAATAATAATAAAATATAATAAAATATAAATATTTAACCCTACTAAACAAACATTTTTTTTTCCTTTTTTTATTAGGTCATTAAATGGTGAGGAACTTGTGGGTAGGGGTGGACTTTAATGTCCAAGTTACGAGTTCAGGTGAAACAAATAAAGAACAAACTTGCACAGCTGCTGAAATTTCTGCCACGTTTGACCAAGAAAATGAACTTGGCCCAAAATGAGAAGTGCTCAGAAAGTTATGAGGGAAAAATGTGGGAAACAAACTTCATCCCTCCCCCAGGTGATTTCCTTTTGAAACTCAGGCTGAAACAGTTCTCAGTTTGAAACCAAAACCAGCAATAATGCCTTTATTTGCTGTTTCCAAGGTTTAAAAGTGTTTGTTTCACCAAAACCATTTGTTCTGATTTCATAAGTGAAGTTTCAAGCGGTGCTAATGAGTCCAATTCTTCTTTTTCAACTTTCAGTACAGTTGCACGCCCAGGTTTGTGTCTTTTTAATGAGTTTATAGGATTTTATGAGGAGTCTTTGAGCCTCCTTCTTAGTTCAGGGACAAAACTTCAGCTGAGTCCAGTGAAAGCAAATCAATCCAGGGGCAGGAGAACTTCTCCTTCTCCTGCTTTTCTGGGGTTATTGGGAGAAACAGAAACAGGGCTGAGAAAAACGATTCTTCTCACTGCCAATAACTCAGTGCTGTGTTTATAACTATTCAAAACTACTTTTTCAGTGTGGTTTTCCTCCTTTCTCACCTCCCTTTGGAGGCTCCCAGCCCTGGGTCCCCCGTGGGCCCCAGCAGTGGGAGCTGGGCTTGCTGGTTAATCCCAGTTGGCCACGCTTTAGGCTAAACCCCCCTGGAGAACTGCTGTGCCCGACTTAGAGCCCAGACAAAGTGTTTGAACGGGGCCTAAGAGGATTCTGCTTTAATGCTCAGGGGGGAATAAGGCTCTTTAATGCAGAAAAAAGCCTCCTGATGGAGTCTGGGGGTCACTCCTCACTCCCCTGCAGCAGCCAGAGTTACCTGGGCACGATCACACCGCCCCAACCTGCACCTGCTGCCCTTTAAACGCTGATTAACCACGTTAATTATTCTCTCTCTTAGTCGCTAATGCCTTCTCACCACGCCAAGTGCCAGACGAGCAACACCCAAATGGGAAGTGTTCCTTTCCAGCTTCCCAGTTTCCCCCCAGAAGTGTTGTCTCCTGAAATTCGGGTTTCAAGGGAGAGGTTCGAAGGCGCCGCTGTTTGATCACTCAGAGGCTCCTGTGCTGCAGCTTCCCAAAAATCACACGTTTTATTTAATGCCTGACTATTTGGTAATTGCTCCTATTCAGTCTCACACCGGCTTGAATGATTTCAGCTTTTTAATGTGCCTCATCTCATTCTGAGGCACATCAATCCAGGAGGAGATCGCAGCACCTTGAAATACTAATGCTTGTCACACTCTTTAATCTCCTCTAAAAGGTCTTGTTCCTTGTGTGCTTAAATCTCTTAATAGCTTCTCCCTCTCCTTAGGTTTTTACTTTTGTGCAACCCGTTCTGGTTAGGCTGAAGTTTGTTTAATTTTCATTTCAGCAAAGAGCAGCAGCAATAATCTAAAAGCCTGGATTATTACTGTATTAGTAAAAAAAGGTAAAATTGCTTTTTCTAAAAAAATGACTTTTTTTTTTGTCTCCCCAAGCATGAAACTCTCTTAAGAATACATCTGTGGGAATAAAATAAACTTTTTAGGATGTGAAAAAACCCGCAAGAATTTACACTTGGTTATGTCTGAGGATCACTTGGAGCACAGTTGGATATCACAGCTAAATTTCTGATATTATGGAATGATTGACACTGTGCTGCTGAACACCTCTTACAATAATGAGATTATTCTTTTATTCCAGACTCGTTTTTATCCTGTTGCCCATTCAGCAATGGTTACCTGGTGCTGTTTTATCTCCTTGCACCATTCCTGCTCTGGCCATGCTGCTGAGGGACTCACAGTGGGAGGGGATTCTTATAAATTCATCTACACCAGAACTGAATTTTTACCATTTCCCTTCCAATATTCCAGCAGAAATCTAATTCCTAAGGATTGCTCCATGGAGTAAACCTGCAGTAAACCTCTTGGAGATTGGCCACACTCCTTGGTACAGTATTTTAAGGCTAAATTAACATCTGCACAAGAGCAACAGTTGTTCAAATTCTGTTTCTCTGGAAAGCTGCTGCTGTCACACACAGAGTTTTTAAATCCTTTACTCACTGCTCAATCCACTGATGTGGCTCAGACTCATCAGTGTTCACTCACACCTTCAACTACCTCCAGGATACACAGAAAAAAAATGTGCCAGTCAGTATTAGACACCTGCTCTGTGATATATAACCCCAAAAATTACATTAAAAAATACATTGTATCCCCAATGTGAAAATCTTTAATGTTTAGGGGTTTTTTTTCCCCCTCATTGTTATCCAAAATGCTCAATGACAGTTGTCCCCAGTTTTGGAGACATTTGCAGTTCAGCCTTTATCTGAAGTGAGGGATGCTTGATGCCTTGAAGAGCTCTCACACGGTGTTTTAGCAGCAACCAGGGATGGGGCAGGGTTAAAATATTGTCTTGTTTTAGCCTGTCAAAACACTCCTGCAAAGGAACATATCTGATCTGTGAAAATATTGCTGTGAGGTGTGTGTTCAGGCACAGAGCTGATAAAGGCAGGCAGGCTCTGCAGGGTGTCAGTCAGCTCCGGGGTGAATGGAGCCATTCAGTCCCAGAGCAGAGATCCAGGAGAATTCCCACTCTGCTATCCAGGAAAATCTTCCCCTTTTCCCTCCAAAACTCAGCACTGGGCTGTCCTTGCATTTCTCCACAGTTCTTCCTGGTTTCTTTCAAAGCTCTGAGGCAAAGGACGATAGAATCAACACCTGGGGTGTTTATGAAATGTCACCCAGGCAGTGCAGGAATCCCACTTTGTTCATCAAAGGTGACACTTAATTTCTCTGTCAAATTATTTACCCAGAAAGGGTCCTCTGCCAAGGTCTTGGTATTCCATTTTGTGAGAATCTCCAAGCAGTTTTTCAGCTGGGACTGAGAGGTTTTTTCAAAGAGTTCCAGACTGATTTGGATTGGAAAGGACCTTAAATCCCATCCAGTCACATCCCCTGGAAGGGCAGGGACATCTCCCACTATCCCAGGTTATTCCAGCCTGGCCTGGGACACTTCCAGGGATCCAGGGACAGCAACAGCAAATCTGGGAATTCCAGCCCAGCCAGGAATTCCCAATTCCCAATCTCCCATCCATCCCTGCCCTCTGGCAGTGGGAAGCCATCCCCTGTGTCCTGTCACTGCCTGACTGTGTAAAAAATCACTCTCCCACTTTCCTACAAGCCCCCTTCAAGTCCTGAAAGACAAAAGCAAGCTCTCCCAGAGCCTTCTGTGCCTGTTTGACCTCTACACACAACTTAATTATAATTAAGACCTCACCAAACAATCAAGTGCAGCTCAACAACCACCTCGATGCTGAGGCTGAGCTCAGGTAACACCTGAACTCCCACATTCTTCAGCCCAAACCCAAAGACATTCAGTTCTGGACCAAAACCTCTATTTTCTGTCAACATTTCCCAGATTTTTGGGGAAGAGAGGGAGGTTCTGAGTGTCTGTTCCACCACCCTGATTAACTTTGGGGTTCTCTTCTCCTCTCACTGTTCCAACAGGAGCAGGGGCAATTCCAGAGCCTCAGGAAGTAGCTGCCCACCCCTGGGGGAGGATAAAACTGTTTATTCCCCCCTGAGTGTGTGGGATTTGAGCAGAGCCACACTCAGGGGACCAGAGGAGTGTCACGTGTGTCCCCAAGCAGGGCTGGCTGCCAGGACCTGAACCTGTGGTTCCAGAGAGTCTACACATCCGTCTGGGAAACCCAACCTGCTGCCTGCAGCATGAAACCATCCCCAGTTTAAACCTGACAGCCTTATTCCTCTGGAATGTCCCTTTGGATGGATGGAATAGCCAACCCTGCTGGATCAGCACATTAACTGCATGCTTTGCCTAAAAGGATCAGAAGTAAAATAACTCTGCTGGCATTTAAATCACCGTAATTCCCTGCACAGGCAGCACCGTGGGGATGAACAGGACCATGGAGGAGTTCCCTGTGTTCCCACATCCAGGCCCAGCCCAGAGGTCTCCTCTGGCAGTTCAGTGGAAAAGCTGGAGGAGGGGTTTTGTCATTTGGACACCTGGCCATGAGAAACGTGGATGTGATTCCCCATATTCTGGAACAATTAATTAGGAATGTTGCACCCACAGTGGCTGCCTGAGCAGAGAAGGAACAATCTCAAACGTTTTTTTAACAATTGCCAAGTGTTGACTTTTAGGAAGACCAATTTTGTCCTTAGCACACAGACTTGCCTTTTCCTGTTCAGTGCCAAATGTTATCACAGGCACCTGTCAGAAATCATCCCTTAATTCCATGAACTTCCCAAGTCACTTTATGCCTTGATGATGCCACGATGAATTGTCAATGACAACATTTTATTCATTTTTCCCCACTGCCTTCCAATATCTTTAAATCACTGGTGATAAACAGCTGCAATAACTATAACTGGGTCACTGCAGCTTTAATCCCACTTTCACACCTCAACCTAAACAACTGAAAATCAAATCAGAAACAAAGCAGCAAAACACACCTTAAATTTCTGCAGCAGCAGCAGCAGCACTGCTCTAACCCTCCAGAGGTAATTATCATCCTTAATGACTCCAGATATGATTGAGGCTTTTAACAAAAGGAATGCTGCCTTGGAAGCCTCTGCCACGACTCAGAATGTGAAAAATTGTCAGCTGAGGAATAAATGTGCTGTATTAATGAGGGGTACGTGAGGGGATGTGCAAACCCTGCCCAGAAAGAGCTGGGAAAGGTGAAATTCCTTGACTCTCACAGGGAGGATGTTGCACAAGAGGCCCCAGCCAAGGCTGAAGGGAAGGATTTGGAACCTCAAAATCAACAGGTTTGGCAGAGGAAGGTTTGGATCTGGATTATTTGTGGGTAGGAATGGATTTCCTAAATGGCGAGCACCAATAATAAATATTATTATTATTTAGAAATATTATCTTTCCACATCCAGTGTTGTTGGATGCTGCGACCAACAATCAAATTATTAACCTCCAGTTTTGAGATTGAAATGAGTCAAATCAGGCCCAGTTCATCAGGGAAGATAGTTCCATTTTTTGTACACTCTCAGTTCTCACGTTTCCTGTTGAATAACTCATGAAACCATTTTCATTTCAGCATTGGGAAGGGCACTGCTGCTGTTGAGTTTGAAGAAATCAGGGATGTTAATAAATGTCTGAAGGAACAGAAGCATTTTCTTTGTTCTTTGTGAGTTTTTCCTGAAGGATTTTGTGTAATTCAGGACCAGGCTGCTCTTCTGTGTTTAAGACATGCAGCAAACCAAAATCACCCGCTCAGAAGTGAAACAGTCTTGCAAAAATGACTCCAAATTATGTTATTTCCGGTAGCACAATGCACCTGTAAGGATGTGATCAAAGATTAGGAACATCCACATATCCAAGTAACAGCCCCAAAAAGAAAATTCACCCGGTCCTGAGAGATGCTCTGCAGATTGCTTTGTATTCCGAATTTCTGAAGCAAATACCAAAGCAGTGATTATGATCTGCTAATGACTTTTCCACCTACTCCCTTGAAACTGTTTAAAAACCTGGAGGTAAAAGTTTGAACAGAAACCATTCGTTTGCCTGGGATTCTTTCGCTGGCATTTTTAAAGACACTTTTTCTCTTTTTCTTTTTCTCTTTCTCTTTCTCTTTCTCTTTCTCTTTCTCTTTTTCTTTTTCTTTTTTTCTTTTTCTTTTTCTCTTTTTCTTTTTCTCTTTTTCTTTTTCTTTTTCTTTTTCTTTTTCTTTTTCTTTTTCTTTTTCTTTTTCTTTTTCTTTTTTTCTTTTTCTTTTTCTTTTTCTTTTTTCTTTTTCTTTTTTCTTTTCCTTTTTCTCTTTTTCTTTTCCTTTTCCTTTTCCTTTTCCTTTTCCTTTTCCTTTTCCTTTTCCTTTTCCTTTTCTTTTTCTCGAGGAAGATTTCAGCGAATAATTAAGGCTCTGAAAATTAACCTCCCCAAAAAAAATTCCTGCTGAAAACTCCTCCCATCAGTCCGAGGCTGTGCCAAGGCCAGGAGTGGGGATTGCTCCCAGGGGAGCCATCAGCTGCAGGCCTGGGGCTGTAGGAGCTGCCCTTGCCCTGGAATGGTGTTCAGACGTGTGGAACACGCAGGGAAAACACAGATGGATTTCTGGAGGATGAAGGAATATTGTGATGTGCAATTATTTATGCTCCTGCAATGCTTTTCACTTTTCTTGTAACGTTCCTGCCTCGTGCTGTTCACTGGAATGAAAGATAAGCCATGGATTCTACCCACCCTTGCCTTCCTGACTTTTACATGTTTGCAATAATTATTCCTAAATACTACAACAGGTGCCATTAAAAAAACCCTTTCTGTTTCTCTCTGTTCTGTAGTGAAAGACATAAAGTCTTTTTTTGAATTATAGAGGAAGTCTGGGACAAACTGGGAAGGGAACAGGTATTTCCTGATTCTGTCAAGCACTGATGGCTTCCAGAAATTGTCCCAAATTCACTTTTTCCATGAGAAGAAAGGAAAGCTGACCCGGAAAATGGCAGGATCAGAGAATCCTGGAGTGATTTGGATTGGAAAGGACCTTAAAGCCCATCCAGTGTCACCCCTGCTGTGTGCAGGGACAACTTCCACTGTCCCAGGCTGCTCCAAGCCCCGTCCAACCTGGCCTGGGACATTCCAGGGATGGGACAAATCTCAGAAATATCAATGGATCAATACCAGAAGTCACCATCCACCAGAAAAAGGGATTGTAAGAATGTGAGGACATAAGAAAATTCAATAATATGGGGCAGAACGTGCAGAAATAGCAACAAAATTGTGCAAGAAGTGAAAACAAAGGACCTCAATGAAGCATTGATTGAGGGGAGAATTCCTCTGGGAATGATCATCACATTGTTAAGGAAAGGAAATCCTGACAGAGCTGATTGAATCCATATTCCAGGCAATTTTTATCCTACATACACCAGGTTTAGCAGCACAGCTCACAATTATGTTGTTCACCAACAGAATGGGGTAAAACTCCACGGAACAAAATTTAATTTTTATATTTTAAATCCACAAACCTCCGTGATTGTTGTGCCTTGAACAAGTGGTCAGTGAATTCTCAGTAATTCTCCCATTCTCACTCTTGCACTATTTTCTGCTCCACTACAAATGGTGTGATTATAAAAAATGAGCTCAGAAGTTTTTCTGTCAAGGGGGTTTCTCTTCCAGCAGGAAAACACCAGCAATCACCAAGATTCTTTTCCACAAAGAATTCAGCTCAAATCAAGAGAGATCTCAACTCTGACACTAAAAAAGTGCAGGGAAACAGATTAGCTGGCAGCTTTTTAAGCAGCTGGCAGGGAATAACTATAAACTCACTTCTCCCACTGGCTCCCAAGGAAATTTGCTTTCCTGATTACTGGAAAGAGACTCATAGGGGGAGGTCGGTGCAATCAGAACATTCCGTGGTGCAGCAGCACTTCAGAGCTTCAGAAATCTGAGATTTAAACCACGCAGACACAACTTTATTGTCTAATTGTCCCTTTGAGAATTCACATGGAGTTGTTTCAAAAGAAATAAACTCAGGTCCCCACGTTTATTTGGCCTCACCTTTGTGTGTTTTTAGTAAAATATTTCCCCCCCGTTGTCTGTGGCAGCCGCATAGGTGGGAGGGAGGTTTGCAGTTTCTGGCAGCAAGACGCGACGGCGAATTGTTTTCATTTTAACCCACGGCCCGTCATTTGAAATTTTGTTTCGTTTGTTTTTTTTTTTTTTATTTTACAACCCCGGCTATTTCTAAGGAAATAAACAAGGCGGGGAGACGCTCCCACTCCTAATCTCCGTGCCGGTGCCAAGGTCACCGAGGGAACGCGGGGTCAGTGCATTAAGTCCCGAGTGCCAGTAATAGCTGCTCTTGCTTGGAGATGTCACTTTGCATTTGTCTGGAGAAGGCAGCAGAGGAGTTCAAGGCGCCCCGATGGAGGTGATGAACAGAGTGTGCCGTTTTTAATCAGTAAATTGGTTTACAGGAGGAAACTTTCTGTTCACTTGGCCCGCAGCATCAGAGCGATGTGCAAGAAACATCATTTTAGCTCAGAATTATTCTGTTCACAAAGAACTTGCCTCGTGCAGGTTCTTTTTTGGGTGTTCCTAATTCACATCCAGGTTTTCTGGGCTTTATCTCAGGTATGAGGTGATGAGAAAACACCACAACTGCAGTTAAGGAGGGGAGGTGAGAGCCAGGCTAACCCACACTGGCCCATCCCTTCTGCAGTTTTCCAAGAAGGGCAGTGCTTGTATCTGTTTTTCCTATGAATATTTTCCAATAAAATCCAGACATTGAAATGTCTTGGGCTCCTTTAAATCCCAGCGTTATCAGAAGGCTTCATAATGTGTCTTAATAAAGTAAATTTTTTGGTCTGTTTGGGTTTGTTGGGGATTTTTTTAATCATCCTCATTGTGCAATGTGGCAAAAGGTCTGAATTCCCAGCGTTTCTTCTGGAGCATTTTCTTCCAGGGAATGAACATAAGAGGTGAAGAAATGGGAAGAGCTGTAGGATCTGTGCTCTCCCTGTGCTCTAAAGGCCCCAAGAGTGCACATGTTGACTATAACCAGATGGCTACAGGCTGCTGAAATATTCCCAACCTCCATCCTGAGCAATTTTCCAGTGATTCCTGCTTTTCTCAGTGGTGTCATGAACTGCTCTGTGCCCCTGCTTTTGTCAAGTGTCCCTTACAAAGTCATTTCCAGCCTTTCCAAACCTTTCTGCCCCTCACACCTCATCCCCACACCCCCAGCTCTGCACCAATTCCAAATTTCCTCACACTTGGTTACCAGCCTTCTGATGGGCACGGTTTTGCTGGTAGGAAAAGGTTTAATTAAGTCATCCTCTTAATGAGCAAACCCAGCACGGCAATGTTAGGGCTCAAAAATGATCTGCACAGCTTTAAACACAGAATCTTTGATAGCTCAGAGCACAGCCAGGGATGGCAGGAGAGTTCTAACAGATTTCATTTCTTTAATAAATCAACTAACAGATGGATTTAATAAATAATAAACTTAATAAATAAGTTATGAAAAGGTTGTGAGGTGTGAAAGGGTTGGGATGTCCAACGTGCAAGGGCAGACCTACAAAGAAACCCCAATGTCCCAGTGCCCCAAATTCCTGCTTCCCACAGCCCCCAGCAGCCTGCAGCCCTTCCAGCCAGCCCCACTCCTGAGCATTTCTGGATCCACCTCCTCAGCTCTGCTTCTCAGATCCCTCTCCCATTTCCCCTCCTTATTTCCCACACAGTTCAAATTCTTGCCATGCTTCCAGGACCTACACTTGGCAGAGGTTTCGAGGTTTCCTGTGAGTTTGGTCACTTCTGGAGTACAATGATAGTGAAAAATAGAAGTTTGCCAGGTCACCTCAGTTTGTCACATCCTGGCTGATGGAATTATTCATTGTAGGAGACAAATTCTGTGTGAGAGCCTTGATTATCCAACAGCAATTCCATGGAACAGTCCAGGACGGGTCTCAGCCTCCTCTGGAAGGTGGAAATCATCCCATTCCAGCCACTTAAAAGGGACTGAATGATTTCTCTGATTGCACACATCTCCCACAGAAAATACTGGGCAGAAAAGGTGATTAGCATTCCAGTTAATAGAGCCCAAAGCTATTAGTAATAAATCCATTAGAACTTTTAATTAAAACCCCGAAACTCGTCAGGCAAAATCCACCCCATACAATAAAATAAATTTATAATATCAGTAATAATTAGCAATGCATCCTGTAGGATTAAAAATCATTAAAATAATTACATTTTGAAGTATTTTTAAATAGGTAATAGACTGCTTCAAAGACACTAATAAAATTATATTCAGAACCTGTAGGCTACTGTCCAGGCAGGATATACTCTGAGCATAGTCTAAAATAATGAACTTACAAGTAATTAACAAGTAGCAGGCACTGGATAATTACTTTTAATGATCTTGCCTTCCTTCTTGAAGATAACAAAGGTTTGGGGCCCCTTTGAGCAAAATTTTGGTGACAGTCACACTTTGTGTGTTGCCCACTGTTCCCAACATCCAAAAAGAAACAGGTTTTAAGTATTCCAAGGTTGCAGGGGCACACAAATAGTCTGGAGCCCAAAATTCCCATTGAGGAAAGCCAGAAATAAATTCAAATGTCAGTTGTCCAGGGTGATAAGAACTGGTTTTACCAGCAATTGCCAAAATTCAGGTTGTGTTATATGAAGGCTCAATGGACTTGGTCAATATTAGTCTAAAACAGGGAAAATGAGTCTGCAGGATGAATTCCTGAGCTGGTTGGAAGTTTAGGGGATTTTCCTTGTTCTCTGCTTCCAGAATTTTTGCAGAAAATATGCAAAAGCCTGAAGAGAAGGAAGAGAATGATGGAGCTTCCATGAAATGAAAGGTTAAGGACAGAACTCCAATTTCTAAATGTGGAGTGGAGATTTCTAAAGCATCTCCACTCCTCTCTCCACTCTGGCTCCTTCCCAGCCTTGAGCTGAGCAGGATTTTTGGAAATTCGTGGGATCTCAACTGCTCCACCCAGCCTCAATCTGCCAAAACATAAACTTCAAAAACAAGCCCAGGCAGAGATGGATGGAGCTGCAGGACAGAGGAAAGGAAAGCTCCATCCTAAAAGCTCCCAGGAGGAAACAATTTCCTGGGAAAATGGTCAGGTGCAGAGGAGTGGAAGTAGCTTATCAAAATTAGAGCCTAATTAAAATATGAGGAACAGATCAACATTAAATGGACAAGCTGGACCTTTGGTACAAGCTTAGATGAAATGGCACCACTTCCAAAACCTCTTTGTACAGCACTAAATCTCCCAAACTCAAAGCCCAGAGGCAATGCATTACTTTGCCCAAAAGAAAGATTTGTCTTCAAAATTCACTTTGGGGTTGAAAGAGAACTACTAATTTCTGAATTACCACAGAAAATTCCAGAATAACACCACAGCACTGCCAAAGCTGAGCATGGACAAGCATTCTCAGGTGTTTATCAGCATCCCCTTATCGTTTAGATTATCTGCAAGCAGAGCACCAGGTGAGATTGGCAGATGTTGGGGCTGAGGTGCTGACAAAGCTCAAAGATGCACAGCCAGAATTGTCCTCAACAAGGAGAATTTACATCATAAAGCACCTGAAAGACATCAGCAGGTGGCTCCTCCTCAACAGTTTAATGTGATCAATGGGAATTCGCCTGTTCCTGAAGACATTTGTCTGATTTAGTAATTTTTTTTTCTTGTCACAGAATGATGGAATGGTTTGGGACAACTTCCACTATCCCAAGTGTTCCAACCTGGCCTTGGGCACTTCCAGGGATCATGGGGTAGCCACAGCTTCTCTGGGAACCTGTGCATCACCACCCTTGCAGCCAGGAATTCCTTCCCAAGAGCTAAACTGTACTCCAATCAACAACTGGGCCAAAAATTAAAATTTTTCCATGCCATCCACTGGTGTTTCCAGGATATCCATCCAATCCCAAGGCTGCACATCCACAAAGAAACTGAAAATAAACACACAGTGCTAATAAGCAGAATGTAAAACAACCATTAAAGGCAAATGTAATGAACTGTTAAGTCTAGACTATTCCACAAAGACTGGCAACAGGCTGGGTTTTGAGCTCTTTTATGATGTGTTCTGGAAGAAAAAGTTACCAACGTGAAAATGAAGTCTAAGAAAAAAAAAAATCCCTCAGAAGATATTGCAGTTTCAGGGAAGAATGATAAAAAATGTTTTAAAGAGGAATGAGAGAGAAAACAAACTGATAGAACAGGATGAAAAAAAAAATTTAAAAAGAAATTTCTCTGAAATGCTTCTTCATGAGAAAAGTAAAATAAATAAAACCTGGTCATCAAGGCAGTGGTGAAGAGCAGCTCTGTGAGTGAGAAATAAAACTGAAATGATACAAACTTGCATATGCTGAAACTCCAACTGAGAATTGTCATTACCACAAAAGACTTAAATTAATGACAGGAGATCTGTGGAAGAATAATAAAAATTTAAGTGAGCAGGGACAAATGAAAAATCATTAAAACTTTGAAAAAAACTCGGATGTAGACAGCCTAGCTTAACACAGCTCTGAAAAATGGGGGGAAAATGAGTCCTGCCTGTTCATTTTTCAATGGGATAAATATTAGTGCTGCAATTGTTTTTCACTCTCTGGAGTTCTGTTGTTGGCTTTAGGGGGCAATGACTTGACTCAGAAGCAGGAAGGGAGAAATTGAAGGTACAATCAGAAAGCAGCTCGAGTTTGACTTGCTGAATCAGTTGGCAGTGGGGTGTTTGACCTAAAAAGGTCATGTAAAGGGAATTCTGTGTGGAATTCTGCACGTGGTGCTTCCAAGAGCCTGGAAAACAGCCTGGCAAAGCCCTGGCAGGGGCAGTCCCAGCCTGGACCCAGTGCTCTCAGCAAACCTCTGGGGCTGGGAAGTTCTCCAGTTCTGTGCAATAATTTCAAAGTTCAATAGATTGTGCTGGTATCCAGCAGCACTAATTCTAATAATGGTCCCAGCCCCATCACAGGCTCTGTGCCCTGTGTCCATCCTTTCCCTGAATTCCTCTGGCTCTGAACTACCAGCTTCAGTTTCCATTTCCTCCTGCTTAGTGTGGATGGGATGGAGCTGGAATGTGACAACAGCACCTGGGACAAACTGATGGAAACTTGGGGATTCTGCACAGAGTTCTGGAAGATCTTTTGGGGATATTTTGTTGGGATGTGTCCTCACATCACAGCAGAGAATCTCAGAATAGCTGGAAAAGAGCTCCAAGATCATCGAGTCCAATGTGTGACAATCCCCACCTTGTCACCCAGCCCAGAGTGCCAAATCCAGTCATTCCATTAAAATTCATGGTGCACAGGCCTGCAAGGGAATATTGACCAAATTCCTGACCCTAATTATTCTTTCTCAATAGAGAAGCTCATTCAGAATCTGAGATATCTGTCCTTGTAGGACACGAAAGATGAGAGACTCTAAATATTTCAGAAGGCAGAGAGCATAGAAAAAAGCATTTATTGTCTAATTTTTACTACTTTTATGAGGTGTTCCCACACAGACTTATCATGGTTGGTGAATAGGAATGACACCTCCCTAATCCCATTGATTAAACAGCAAAACACCACCTGCAGAAAGATTGTTTTGAGAAAGGAGAGTTGTTTGCCAAGATTGTTTTGAGAAGAAACTTTTCTTGAGAAATTTTTCCTTGGGAAAAAATCAGCAGCTGCCAGCAGGCTAAAATCTCTCAGACCCAGAAATATCAGGCCCACAGATGTCTGTGATGCTGTTGGCTATGAATGTGCTGTCACCCCAAAATGAGCAGCAGACCCTGATGATGATGGAAAGTCCTCCTGGCTCCCAGAGGGTGTGAGCAGAGGGAAAACAGCACTGCAGAGGCAAACTGGGCACAAGTGGGAGCTTTGGAGGAACCTCAAGCACTTCTCAAGACTCAGGCCCAAAGCTGGAAGAGTTCCCCTGACAAACAGCCAGAGCTGAGCCCTGCTCAGCAGAGCTCATTATTTGTGGAGCTGAAGCACAATAATTCCTGTTTGCAGCCATTGGATCAAGTCTGGCCCGTGGAGGGACTGGAGACAAACAGGCAGTAATCGAGCTCAGGGTGGGATTTTTGCACTTAAAGCAGAATTATATGGACTTAGATCACCTCTCCACCTGAAGCAGGCTCATATTTACCAGGGTGGTGTGAAAGACCCTGGGCCATCTGGGATTTTTGTTGAAAGAAAAGACCAAGCCTAAGAAGCAGCTAATACTCACTGCAGCAGCTGTGCACTGTCTCCAAGGAGAATTATGGGACAGGCATTGCAGGCATTGCTTTGGGAGGATCTGATTAGATACACTTTGGTCAGGGAAAAAAAAAAAGTGTTCTCCATCAAATAAACAGTTGGAGAAGGGAATTCTGATTTTCTTCTGTTGCAAATGCAGGGTGATTCCAGAAACTCCTTTGTTGAAGTAATTAATTCTGGCTATAGAATAGGCAGTGCAGCTAATTACAGATAGAAAGTATCTATAAAATGAATTAAAATTCACAAGCAAACGTTGCTAAAGGAGTTGACCATTTATTTTGAATGCTTTTAGGAGCATCTGCACTGGGAATGAGGAGCATAACAGCATCCAGCAGAAACTTCTCTTTTGAAGAATATAATTTTTAAAAGTGTGAGTGCATTTAAAATGTAATCTTACACATTCTCCAGCTACTCCTGACACATATGGTACAAATTCTGTTGTCTTTGAAGTCAGAAGCTGACTGTGACACTGGAAATATACTGAGGGTTTAGTTAAATTCTACCTCTACCTACATAAAGTTGTAGAAAATATCAATTACTTCTGAATTTCGTTAATTATTTTTATCTATCTCAGGTGTCTGAACTGAAAAGAAATAAATTGTGTCAATGGAATACAATTCTCAATTCCTGCAGGCACCACAATTAACTCCTGCACAAATATTGCAGCTGTAAAATCGTGTTACACCTCTTGTGATACAGCTGAAAACCTCAATTATTTAATGTCTGACACAATCTCCACATTCTGAATTTCTCCAATGCACAAAACCTTGTTCTGATGTAATATTTTAAACACCTGTAAAACTTAATGAATGGACCCAATTTGTTGTGCATAAATCCTCATCCCTTTCTGTTAATAGAAGGAAAAGATTTTTCTGTGGGATTGATACTCCAAGTTTTTGAGAACTGCTCAAACAGACAGATCCCAGCATGGAAGAATCAAAGTTTGTTGTTTTGTTTCATCCCAATAGAAATGAGAAAAATCATAGCAATTCTCATCTATGTCATTTTTTTTTTTGGTATATGAGGGTGCCTGGTGCTTACAAATGATCTTGGATGGTAATTTCTGCTCACGTGGCCCTTTTCTAAAATAGCAGAATGAACAAATGGGAACAAACAACCTGCAATAAACAAGTGGCCACTCTTTTCTTCCAAAGATTTTATACATCAGTGCCTTGAAATAATATAGATGCTATTTCCAGCCACTTAAAAATAACTCCTAGTGCAGTATTTTCTTGTTACTGTTGAGGGTGGGAGCAAGAATAGCTTTCCAAAAGAATATTTGGCATAGGAACAGTGTGCTATATTTTTTTTTTTTTTTAATAAAAGATCTCATGACACAAAGGCATCTGCAACTCAAGGACATGGAAATTCAGCTGGAACCTCACATGAAAAAATCCACCTTATATCCCCCAGCATTCTTGATTTGTAAAGAATCACTACAATGATGAGGGATTGGAAATATTAAATGGACTGCAACAGGTTGATTTATGGCAGCAAATAAAAACATACTCACAGGCTGTTAACACGCTACTCAGTGTAGTGTTTACTACACAAGTGTAAATAAATTTCTTCCAGTAGATCTTTATTGGGACCTGCCAGTCTATTTCTACTTGAGGCTCAGCTGGTGAGATCCTGACCTGCTGCAAAAGAAAATAATTCACAGGATTTCTTTCTAGTGAACTTAGAGAATTAAAAATAAAACAAACTGTGGTGGCAGTAATTCCTTTGTTGAGGATTAATTAAGAAGTGCTCTCTTGCCACTCTTCATTCTTAGCCCAGCACTGGATTCTTCCCAAGAATGTCAGCGAGTCCCTGCTGAACCTTCTGAACCCCCACAAAGCTAAAACTGTTGTGCAGGGTTATCAGGATGCCTGCAGGGACCCTGGGCACACACAGTGACTCTGTGAGGACAGCCCAGCTTAAAAAAAGCCCCAAAAGAAATAGGAAACTGCAGCAAACCCCAAAAGGCTGCAATGATCTCACCCTGCATTTCAAGAGTCTCTGTAGGAGTGGGAAACAGAATATTGGGACTATTTTGGCCCCAGCTATGCATGGGGGGTTGGTTTGCTGTCTGCAGGGAAATCTGGAGTGTAGGAATGGCTTTGGAGTGACCCAGAGCCACAGGGAGCAGCTACAGAGCTCAATGGGCTCAGAGAGATGAGACAGGAGCAAGAGAACCCCCAAAATCTGACCTGGAGATCACTGCAATGGTTCAGAGGTCTCACAGGAACAGCCCCCAAAATCTGACCTGGAGATCACTGCAATGGTTCAGAGATCTCACAGGAACACCTCCCAAAATCTGACCTGGAGATCACTGCAATGGTTCAGAGATCTCACAGGAACAGCCCCCAAAATCTGACCTGGAGATCACTGCAATGGTTCAGAGATCTCACAGGAACAGCTCCCAAAATCTGACCTGGAGATCACTGCAATGGTTCAGAGATCTCACAGGAACAGCCCCCAAAATCTGACCTGGAGATCACTGCAATGGTTCAGAGATCTCACAGGAACACCTCCCAAAATCTGACCTGGAGATCACTGCAATAGTTCAGAGGTCTTACAGGAACACCTCCAAAATCTGATCTGGAGATCACTGCAATAGTTCAGAGGTCTTACAGGAACACCTCCAAAATCTGACCTGGAGATCTCTGCAATGGTTCAGAGGTCTCACAGGAACAGCCCCCAAAACCTGACCTGGAGATCTCTGCAATAGTTCAGAGGTCTCACAGGAACAGCCCCCAAAATCTGACCTGGAGATCTCTGCAATGGTTCAGAGATCTCACAGGAACACCTCCAAAATCTGATCTGGAGATCACTGCAATAGTTCAGAGATCTCACAGGAACAGCCCCCAAAATCTGACCTGGAGATCACTGCAATGGTTCAGAGATCTCACAGGAACAGCCCCCAAAATCTGACCTGGAGATCACTGCAATGGTTCAGAGATCTCACAGGAACACCTCCCAAAATCTGACCTGGAGATCACTGCAGTGGTTCAGAGGTCTCACAGGAACAGCCCCCAAAATCTGACCTGGAGATCACTGCAATGGTTCAGAGATCTCACAGGAACACCTCCCAAAATCTGATCTGGAGATCACTGCAATGGTTCAGAGATCTCACAGGAACAGCCCCCAAAACCTGATCTGGAGATCTCTGCAATGGTTCAGAGGTCTTACAGGAACACCTCCAAAATCTGACCTGGAGATCTCTGCAATGGTTCAGAGGTCTTACAGGAACACCTCCAAAATCTGACCTGGAGATCTCTGCAATGGTTCAGAGGTCTCACAGGAACAGCCCCCAAAACCTGACCTGGAGATCTCTGCAATAGTTCAGAGGTCTCACAGGAACAGCCCCCAAAATCTGACCTGGAAATCATGGTATGAAACCACTGAAAGGTTTAAAAACTGCAAAACAGCAGCTCTGGCTGCAGCTCAGTCTGGCTGCAGTTCCCCACTCTGCCCCAAACACACCCATTTGTCATTTCAGTGCATCACCAGGTAACATTTCTCACTGAACTCCTGCATTCTCCAGCTACATTTCAGTACAAAAACTGTGGAATGTTTAATTTGTACCTGTGCTGGGAACTATTGGAGTGGGATTGGTGGAGCTGAGCAGGCTGGAGGCAGGACAGAAACACCCCCATTACTCTGTCAAGGGGAATCCCACTGGAACTCTGACTCTGTGGGCTCTCAGGTGGAATCATGGAATTGTTAAGGTTGGGGAACACCAGAGAGATCAAATCCAACCATCACCAGTGTTCACCACAATCCTTGTCCTCAAGTGCTACATCCACACATTTTCTGAATAATTCCAGGGATGGGGACTCCACCACTTCCCTGAGCTGTGCCAAGGTTTTACAACTCTTTCCTTGAAGGAATTTTTCCTAATATCCAATTTAAACCTTCCCTGACACATCCTGAGGCCATTTCCTCAATTGTTACCTTTGGAAAAAAATTACTTTGGAAAAAAAATTGCTTTAGAAACAAAAAACTGATGCTGTGGACTTTAATTTTCTTATATCAAAAGGCAGCTCTTGACTTCATTATCTATTCTTAACCCTTTTTTAATAATCTAGAATATTTATATTATTAAATAATAATTCATAACAATCATGCTGCCTCTCAATGATTCAAAGACATTTTCCTATTTAACTATTTGCATTCTATACCTAATAATTATCAATTTTAGTGATCCTAAATACTTCATTTAAAAAAAATGGACAGAAATTGAATGGAAGAGAACATAAGTTACATCAACTGATAGAATTCAGACAGAAGAAACAGATTTTGGGCCTCAGGAGCTAAAGTGCCATAGAACTTCTTACACTGCTACAAGTGTGTGTTTCTGATTTATGGTATTTAAGATGAGATTTTGAAGTGTAAATTTTGATAATTCACTCATCAGGTATGACAATATCTGCTGTAAAGTGATAAAAGGGGAGGGCAAACCTGGAGTGTCACTCTGGTTAGTAAAGTACTACAGGGAGCAAACCCTGAGGAGTGTGCAGTGCCAGCAGATGTAAAAGTTCCTGGGCTAAGATGTTTGGAAGTAACAAAAAACAGGCAGGAAAATTGAAATTCAGATTTCCTACCTCTGAATTCAAAACTGTATCAATGGACCCAGATTGATTAATCAGACACAGCAGCCAAAAATCACTTAGCAGGGAATAGGATCTACTGCACCATTCCTGCAGCAGTCTTTGGGATCTTTTGTCCATGGAATCTTTTGTCCATGGGCCAAAAAAACTTCTCATTTCAAGAGATCATGAGAAAGACACTGGGCCACTATTCTATTTTCTTAAGTTTTAGAATAATGAGGTTTAATTTCTTGCCTAGAAGCACAGAAAGGGCATTTTACTGGCAAATCATTTGATGTAATTCTATATGAAAAAAAGCAGGTTTTTCATTGAGTTCAGATTGGCAGCAAAAGCTGCTGCATAAGCCCAGGGATATATCAAAACCTCACTCTCAAAAGCAGGATTTTAATCCTGATTTATAGGATTTCTCAAGACACAAAGCCTTGATCATTTTTTTTAATACCCCAAAAAAATTGAGAAGTCTTGTGAAATATTTGTGACAGAGAAATAAATGTGTGTGGACACAGCAAATACGAGTTCAGCCACCACCCTTAACCTACAAGACTCAGACACAAGAAAGAAATCAAGACATGGAGCAAATGTTTCTGTCACTCCATCCCCAGGATGGATCCTGAAGGATGTTGATGTCAGCAACAGAAGTGCATAAACCAACAGAAAAATACTAAATTTACCACAGATTTTAATCAAACAATGGAAATTTTGGTGTAATTATTAATAATCAGGGGTTGTAGAGAGCTGATGGATTACTAAACTCTCACCAACCCAGCAATGGCAGATTTCAGCATTCATGGATGCAGAGAATGGATTCCCCAGTAATTTCAAAGGCAGCAGAGCCTCAGCTTGAACTGTTACCCAACCTCTGCTCTCAGGGCCAAAGGTGGTGAACTTCAGCATCCCCAGAGTGAGTCAGAGTTTGCACAATCAGGAAAACTCTGGGGATGAAAAGCACTGGACAAGTCATTCCCAGCACCACGAGTGTTCCAGGGCTGGAATTGCATGGAAAACATTCCCTCTTAGTGAAAAAACAAAGGATGCCTGTAGAACATTTGGCTCCACATCCCAGCTCTCCCTCCACCTGTTATCTCTGTTATTTTTGGCAGCAGTGCTGGGGGAGCCCAGTTGAAGTGTGGATTTCACTGCTCAACCTGTTGGCAAATTCCATCAAGGGGGGTTTTCTCCATGCCTGGTGTCATGGACAGGGGAGTGCAATCCATAAGAAAACAGGAAAATCAGAGCTGTGAGCCCCTGTAGGGGCATTCCCTCCCAGGATAACGTGGAATTCATCACAGGATGAATTCTGCAGTGCTGTTTGTGTCTCTCATCTCTCCAAGTCCTGCTGCTGCTCTGGGGTCATTTCCCTTTGGACACTGTTAAGTAGGCAAAGAATGGCTTAAAATGGGAATACAACCCCAGAGCTGAAGACTAAGGTAAGTTTTTTGCTCTGTGGACTGACATCAATGAAATTCAATTTGTCAATGGGTTTAGTGATGCCAGCAAAGGGAAACCACAGAGTGAATATGGCCCTGACAAAATCCCTAATTGGGGCTGACTCATGTTCATCACCTCATTCTCCTGGCTCGGGGTGTCACCAAGGCCTGTAACACCTCCAGCTCCTGCAATCAGCCCTTTAGGATCTTCCTGAACAGGAGTCTGTACCCTGAGCAGTGGTTTTGTGTGTGTTTTTAGGGTTTTTGTTTCACTTCAATAGCCCCTGATGGTGATTTAAAAATCTATTCATGCTTTTGGCCTCGGCAATCTCCTGCATTCCAAAATCTCATTCCCTGCTATTTAGGAACACTCCACGTTTGCATACTGTCTGTTTCTTGTGGATGAAAAAGGAGGAAAAATGATGTTCTGTGCACCTTTCCCACACTATTCATGAATTCTGAGGCTCCCTCCACAACTCTGCATTTCGTGTTCTCGTCGCAGAGTGGAAAAATCCTAAAGAATTCAATCTCTCCTCACAGAGCAGTTGCTCCATAATTTTGATCACTGTGACATCTCAAGTTACTGTCTAAGCTTTGCAAAAAGCAAAAACCATGAGCCTGGTTCAAATAAACCACAGCTTTGCTGAAAATCAGAGCTACAGTTAAAAAACAAATTCTAATCACAGCTAAAAACACAATTAAAATTGTCTTTTTTATAAACACAGGGGAAAAACAACACTCACAAGTGACTAACAGCACTGTCCTGTGATGTGTTGGTCCAAAGGTCTCTCACAGCAAAGTCTAAGTTATAAAAGGACTTTTTATGGTATAGAAAGTTATAAAAAGAAGATGAGAAGGATGAGAAGGATGCTGCCCTTATCTGGAACTAGGGAAAAGCAGCAGCTCCAGACAGGTAAACTCTGAGTACAAATTCCCAGTGGAGAAATATCACAGGGAGCACATGGGGCAGTAAATCAGTCCCTGGGCCTGAGGAGATCTCAGACAGGCAGAAAGCAGCAAGCTGGAACAGCTGTGCCCCAGGAAAAGCAGAACAAATGGATTTGCCACCTCCTGACTCCAGGGATCCCAGTACCTCTGGAAAGAACAGCAGGGCCAAGCAGGGAAACTGGGAATTGTAAATTGATTTGCTAAACAAGTTCTAAACATCCAAAATTCTGCTTCATTTCAGTGCTAAATGTGTTTTGCTGAGAAAGGAGAGTAATGATGACTGAAACTCACAGGAGAGCTTTGAATTGGGCTGTGTTTCCCACAGGTCTCCCAGAGCTGGCACTGACCATTGGATCTGCCTTTCCATATTTAATTTACCCCAAATCACAGAGTGCAGCTCAGAGGGACAGCCCAGACCCTGATGGGATCCTGGTTTTGTGTGACACAGAGAGCAGAGCAGGTCCTTAATGCTGAGCAGCTGCTCAGAGGAACACAAAGCAGCCCCAGAGAAACACCAGGATCCCAGAGCAGCCATGGAAAAGGTGCTCAGGCTCTGGAAGGGACTGGGAAGGGACTGGGAAGAGACTGGGAAGGGACTGGGAAGGGACTGGGAAGGGACTGGGAAGTGGGGGAGTCACCATCTCTGGATGAGCAAGGAATGACTCCACGTGGCACTTGCTGAGAATGGGATTGATCCCAGGGTGGACTCGATGCTCTGGGAGGTTTCTCCAAGCTGGATCACTCTGGGATGTTGCTGTCAGGGCTGGGGAGTGGACCTGGGCAGCTCAGCCTGGCACTGCAGTGCTGCCATGAGGCATCCTCTGCTTCCAGGGGTTTCTGCAAAATAAAATAGAGGTAGGATGGGACTTTAGCATGGAGGTGGGAGGTGAGAGGTGCTGAGCAGGGCAATTCCTACAGGAATGATGAGTTACCATGGCCAGAGCACATCCTGCAGCACTCAGGGCGAATCCCACCAGAACTGTGCTGGGAGCACAACTGGGGTGAGAATTCAGATTGCACAAATGCAGCCCATAATAGGATAAATTTGGGGTTCAGCTGACTGAGTGGTTTAAAAGATCACTGGCTGGCTGGAGGCATCTGCATTGCCACCTTTATTCTCCCTAAAACCTGTCACAACCTCTCTAGCCCACGACTTCCCAGGTCAATGGTCTCTGATCCATCCCTACTGCAAAGATCCAAGTTCCCATGTAATCAATACACTTCCAGGATGTCAATAATTCACTTTAACCTCAGCCATTTGACAGAAATGCATCAAGAAACTCTATGTGAAACTTTGTCATGAGTTTGTCAGTTGTTAATGTCTCCTTCTGTATAACTCAAGGCCAAAACTTGGAATTTTTTTGTTAAATTAGAACTTCTTTTCGTTCCAAGGAAGATTTTTCTTGAGAAAGAAAAGCTTTCTTACAGTTGGAAAAAAACCCAAAACTAAAATGGTGTTTTTAAATCAAGACATGAAAGACTCAAAAATCCCTGAACAGTTCAAATTCATAAACTGAAGTAAACTACAAAAATGCACAGAGGGGTTTATTCCAGATTGGCACATATGTTAGAGGAAATAAGGATTTACTTATGATAACTAAATTAGTAAAAAAATAAGCAAGAAAAAACGAGAAGTGAATCTGTACTAAATTTACTGACATTTGACTAAGATCTATTTAAAGTGCTCTCACAGAAACCATCAAGTTTCAATCAATGTTACTGGAACTGGTCTCGTGAAGGATGTCTCATGAGTGTAAATGCATTTAGACACCAAAATTCCTTATTTTCATGTTTATCAAAACCAATATTCAGGGTTTAACAAGTCTCCAAGATAGTGAGGTCAGTTAAGTAATAAAATTGATCATAAAAGTTTATTAATTTGCAGTTGTCATCAGGAAATGGGATTCAAATGAACCAGCTTAAATTAATTTCAAAATCTTCTCTTGCCCAACCATTGAATAAATTTTTAATGTGTCTAAAAGACTGTAAGTATTAAGATATGGCAAAAAAAATTCAAGCTGAGCAACAGTACACGTCTCAGAATTGAAATTTTCCTTTCCTCTCCTATTCATCCACTTTGAGCAGAAATCACAGCTGAAAACAGCTGAGTCAAATATATTTTATTTGGTCTGTAATGAGCGTTTTTAAATGCTTCCCTGACTGTTCCCAATAAATCACTTTGTAATTAGCCCAGTGAATTTGGAGTTGATTTGCCAATATCTGTGTGGATCATGGAGCATTGTGGTTTTTATCAAAATTGGCTGAGAGAAGGAGCACAGCAGGTTTCTGTGGCTGTGTCTTCTGAATTCAGGTGAGGTGCAATCCTTACACGTTATCAAAGCACTCCCAGTTTGCTTTGAGATCTAAACAACCTAAAAATAGGCTGAAAGAGGTTCTGGAAAAAGGAAAAGTGTGGAGTAAACTTATTTCAAAACAGAGTTTTCCCAGCAGAACAAATCATCTCTAAGGCAGGGGATGAGTGATGTGAAAAAGGATGATGTGCCATTAAAAGAATCTTTATTTTATACTAAACAAGGTGTCTGGTAAAAGTATCATTTTCCTTTTATACATGACACAGGCATTAAAAATAATCACTTCTGCCAATGATAACCCATTCTTAAATTCCATTTACTTGCTGTGTATGCTATCACTGTTTACTTGAAGTGGCTTATAAAGATGCCTAACAAAAAATAGCATTATAATATTAAATTAGTAATTGATCAGCAGATACAGTGAATTTTCTTCTCCTTAAATTACCATTGATCTGGAACCAGATGCAGTTGTTCTGGATTTATTACAGGAAAGGTTGTGGGAACTCTGAGCTTCCAAAACCTCCCAAAATGGGAAGTTCTGTGTCCCCATGTCCCAGAACCTGCTGGGGGCATCAGTTTTGTGCTTCCAAAGGATCCATTCTCCTCCATGTCAGCTCAGTGGGATACTGAGATGTCCCCAGCTGTGGGCCCATCCCATTCATTCCTCTTGCTCCTCCTCATTTTTTGGGCTGAGGATGATTGCTGGGCTTCCCAGGCAGTGCTAATAGTCCCTTCCTAAATAATCCCACGGAGGCAGACGAGGAGAAGAGAAGCAGCATTAATCAGAGGGAGCAGAAATGAGTAGAATTAGCACAAAATAGTCCAAAATAGAAAAGCTCTAGACCACAAGATGAGACTTGTTTCATTAGCTATAAGTAGCACCATGTGTAGGAGCATATAAAGTGTGGCTACATTTCAAATATAAAAATATTACCATGAGGCTTCTCCCTCCCACTCTATTATACTCTCCAAGAGAAAAGAGAGTAGGTAGACAATGAAATTCTTAGTTCACTGCCAAGAATTCCAGTGCAAACAAATTATCAAGAGAATCAGGTAAGAATAATGATGTGATATTGATAGAGAAAGCAGGAGCTCGGTATAAATTAAAGTTTAAAATAAACTGGAGGAGTGACAGAAGGAAAAGGTAAAAAGGCAGGCAGAGGAAAAGCTCAGTGTTTTGGGAGAGGAAACGGATGGACACAGCAGGAACACACTCTCTCCTCCTCGGATAACAGGAGCAGCAGCAGCACAAGCCTCTCCTTATGGAAAAAAAACGCAGGAATTTCAGCAGAAAGCAGTTCCTGATTGCCAAAATTAGCCCCTTGGAAAATAGACTCTACTGCTCTCTTCACTGAAGAGTGGAGAGCAGAGAGGGTGGTTGTGCTGTTTCAGGGCGGGTTTGGGCTTGGAGCAGCTCAGTCCGTTCCCCGTGGCTCCTGGGAATGTTCCCGTCGGCTCCTGAGCTGAGCACACCAGCGGAGGTATTTTTACCCTGCCTGCCTTACTTTCCTTCCCAAGGTTATCCAGTGTGAAGTGATCAGGGCTGAAATCCCAATTCTCCTCCTTGAGCAGTCTCAGGGATCGTTTCCATTGACCTACTTTTCCTCCTCCTGGATGCTCCTCGGTGCCTTCCCGGGCTGCATCGGCTCCGAATCCGCAGGGAATTCCGGGGAAATGCAGCCCCTCTCACCCACAAACACCGGCTCATTCTGCTGGAAACCTGCCTAGGGAGAAACTTGATCCTTCCCACCAAGAGGTAAAGGGATAGTCCAGGGAAATCTGCCGAATTTGTCATAAATTCGAATATCATCAGTTCCCTGAATTGGTAAAAGCGTCGGACAGGTTCACATTAAATCCATTTAATGCCAATTGGATCAGGACACCCAAGGAATTTCAAAGAATCGTTGTTGAAAGTGAAAAATAATTACAAGAAAATGGAAAAATTAATACTCTTGTGCACATTCCTGTTGGCCAAATTCTTCTTGCTAATGATTGGCTCTTTCCTTCCTACTTTTCTATGAGGAATTTTTAGATTAATATCTATTTTTTCTCTGAATAACCTCCCCCAAGCTGTGCTGTTAGAATTGCATTTTGTGGTTTCTCTCTTGCAATCCATTGCTGGAATCAATAATTCCTGCCCTGATACAATCAGAGAAGTGACAATATTGTCCTTAAAATAAGGACAATAGAATAAAAAGGACAATAAGGATAAAAAAATAAGGAAGAACATGTTTACCAACACACTGAATGTGCTTCCACTTAAAGATTCTCCAAGATGAAAAGTCAAGCACTTGAATAAAAAATTCCACTCAAACTCCTGAAGACGTGAACAAAATTGATGCAAATATTTTATATTATTTTGCCACACAAAAGAAAATTCTGCCTGTAGAAATGTTCTGCTTTCCAGCTCTACAGATGGTTTTTCATACAGAGAAAAGGAAAATTTGATTTAGCACTGGCCTTCATTCTTACCAAGAGGAATGATTGGAAGTGGAGCCATTAATATGGATAATTCTTAAAGGAAAAAAAGGGAAAATTTTAAAAAAACAAAATTACTTTGTGTATGTGTAATGTATGGGTCTACATGTACATTAAATGAATCACATGTAAATTAAAGAAAAAAACCCCACACATTATAAGCAGAGGAAAAAATGTTCTAAAATTCTGATGACTTCCACATTTTACCCACCTTAACATGATTATGTAGAAATTGGTAGCTCACAAAACCAAAATTTCTGTAATTCAAGGAAGACCTGAATTAGATTTCATAAAATCAGGAGGGGCTTTGTAAAGATTTCTCCCCTCTGTTTCATTTTGTAGATGTTGTTTTATTGCATATTGGGGCAGCATAACTGTTCCTCAAATAAAACAAACAACTGAAGGTTAAAATGTCTTAATCTCGTGTCTTAAGCAGTCAAAGATATCAATAATTTTGATACAAATGTCTTAAAACTCGTGGAAATTAATGCTATAAAGAGTCTTCCCAAGAATAAAGTTACACAGATTTATCAAAATGGATTCTGGAGCATGTAGAGTATAATCACCCTTTTCCAAATAACAATGAACCATATCATTAATGGTTTACACCTCTGTGCTGCCATGCAATTAGAGAGCACCACAAGACTCCACAAGATTTATTTAACAGCCCCAGAAATTGGTTTTTTTGGGAGTGTCCTCATCCCACTGAGGGGTGTTCAGGTAAAGTTTTCTCCCTCCCCGTGTCCGTGGAATGGTTTGTTTTGGAGGAGTTACACTTTTGTGATTCTTTAAGCTCTTTACAACTCCCTCATCTCATTTGCACTGCTGGAGATCTTTAAAGCCACTCTCTTCATAGTTAAAAACAACATAACGAGATTAGGCTGGGAGCCAAGGAAATCAACCCTGTGCCAACCAGGCTTGGAATTCTAATTAGAGCATCTTTTGTGTTAACCCCCATTTTCCACCATCAGGACAATATTATCACTTCTGTGATTGTATCAGGGCAGGAATTATTGATTCCAGCAATGGATTGTGAGAGAAACCATAAAATGTGATCCTAACAGCACAGCTTGGGGGAGGTTATTCAGAGAAAAAATAGATATTAATCTAAAAATGCTTCATAGGAAAGTAAAAAAGACAGAGCCATTCATTAGCAAGAAGAATTTGGAGTGTGCACAAGGGGATTTATGTCCTAACCTAGTCAAAAGTCTTTCAGTGGTTTTGGAATTTGGCATTTGGGTAAATTTTCAGGTTGAAATTTCACACCATCGTGTGAGCCATAATGGTGAGATGTTGAGTAAAGGAATTTTTAGGAAAGGGGAATTTTGTAGAAGGATGTTATTTGGCGAGTGATCTCTCCAAAATACAACAAGATACCAGCCAGAACACTTCTTCATATAAAAGAATAAATTTTAAACCCAAAACATATATTTTAATGAGAATTCAAATACCCTAATGAATTTAAAAGACAATTCTGTGACTTGAATCACAGGTATTGTATCACTTGTGTTGGAGAGTTTGAAAAGCAGGCACTGAAATAAATATTAAAAAAGCACTTACACCACTAATTTAACAAACTACAACTGGTGAAATTAAAATAACATTCATATTTCAAACAGTAAATTGCCTAAATATCAGTGTCATCAATGCCTGGGTATCCTCACTGAAACCTTTGTCATCCTTTGCAAAATAAACTTAATATAAACTCAACCAAACTGGGGATGTGTGGAATGAATGTGTTTATCCCAATCTGTTTACCACAGCAGAATCCTATCTGAACATGAACCTCCAAGTGTGAAAACACTCACAGTGCATGTTCCAGCAGTTGTTTTGCAATTTTTGAGATGCTATTTTTGTTCCCATACAGAGACAAACACAAAAAATGAAATTAGAAGAATCCTTTGAAGTTCACTATCGTAGGGAAAAAAATCAGCCAAACTTCAAAACTTTCATGAGATTGTTCATTGTGCTCTGAGTGATGGGTGTAAGTTCAAATAATATTTCTGTGTGACAAAAGCTGCCTGAAAAAACAACTCAGTTTTTTCATGGGATATCTTGAAATTATTTCTCATCTTTGAGAGCTTGAGAACTTTTTTTCTCTGTGGCAGAGCAGGTTAAAAAAATTTGTGTAAGGAAAAAACTTCCTATAAAAACAGCCATGAAAATATCATGGAATATTTTAAGAACTTATTCCTGTCCTGTGTCCCAGGCAGGGCTGGATGGGGTTTGGAGCATCCTGATCTATGGAAAATGTGGGATATGGGATATGGGATATGGGATATGGGATATGGGATATGGGATATGGGATATGGGATGTGGGATGTGGGATATGGGATATGGGATATGGGATAGGATGGGATTGGATATGGAATGGGATATGGGATGGGATGGGATGGGATGGGATGGGATGGGATGGGATGGGATGGGATGGGATGAGCTTTAAGGTCTCTTTTTTTTCAGATCCTGTGCAGAACTTCCCAGGTGCTGGCAGCCAAGTGGGAAATGCAGATGGGAACTTGTTGCTTTAGGCTTAAATCAATCTCAGCTGTAACAAAACCTTTTTCAAATATTTTTCAAGCCTTTCAGAATTTATAAAGCTCTGGCTGGTGTTTTACAAGTCACTGGGCTCAGTTTCATTTAAGAAGTTAATTTCTATTTTGGAATACTCTGGAAGAAAACCATCTGAGAGGAACTTGATTCTCCCCAGAAGTTTCTTGCCTCTGCAGCTCTCGTGAACACTGAGCAGAGCAATCTTACATTTTAATGCCTTCAGAAGTAGGAAAGTTCCTTCCCCAGGAAAATATGATTGATTGTTACAATGACAGTAATTGCATTTTAGTAAAAGTAACCATTATGGTAATTTTCCTCCAGAAAGAGACATTTAACTAACTTAAGTAACTTGTTACTTTTCAACACATTAACTTTGACAAATTTAACATTACAAACGTACAGAGTTCACAGCCACAACAACGTGCATCACTTAGGGAGTGTGCACACTTTTTTATTTCTATATATCAAGCAGTGTTTCCAAATAGGAGATGCTAAAAAAACTGTGCACACATAACACAGCATTAATTAAACTGTTAAGAGCAGCTCTAGCACATCCAGTGCCAAGTCTCCTGTGGAAAAATCCAGCCTTCCAAGCAGCAAAACTTCTCTCAGCGTTTCATTGCACGGATGGATCCCAACCTCACCCCCTGAACTCTCTGTGCTGTGAGAGAGCTCCTGCATTTCCCCAACCTGTTATTTAGAAACATTTCGTGCCACTCAGGTTGTAGGAACTTTTTGAAAGTGTGGTTTCTGAGGATTAAGAATCCCAGCCTAAAATAATTTAATCACCCCGAGTTTGTTTTGTATGAATTCACAGGAGTTAAAATAAAAATGCTCTGCCTTTGCTTTAAAGATAATCATTCCTGGTGCTTTAAAGGGTTCTAAACTGGAGCTCAGAGAATTTCCATACCACTGAACATTTTTTACACTAGAAAAGAACTGAAATTAGTCTGGATTCAAATTTTGATTTTAAGAAATTTCCTTGAAATGAAAATACCGAAAATTTGAATTTCAATCCAATGGATTTAAAAATTTCACTTCACTTTCCGAATTTCTTTGAAGGAACAGATTAAGTATTTAACTGGGGCAGTCAATGGGTTTACCTTCCTCTTATTTAAAGATCTCAGTCACATCTTTAAGGAAAATAACATAGATGGTATAAGATGGAGGAAAGACCAGAGAAAATTACAGAGAGCTAAGAAATAAAAAGAATATTAATCTGTATTATCTCAAAGCCTGCTGAATTGCTTTTTCAGCAGCAGCCCTCCAGATCATTTTAAAAAAACCCTTAATTTTTCTTTTTTAATCTTTTTAACTTTATTTTTAACTTTTAAGAACTTAAACTCGTGAATTGGTCAATGATTTTCTTGGCTCTTACAACCAAAAGCAACTCTTAGGTTACAAACTCTTCCTGACAGAAAAGCCAGAGCTCTTGAACAGTCAGAATGGATTGGAAATTCTCACAGTTCAAGGAACCTTTAATTCCAAAGTTTTCAGGATGTGGTGGAATTCTCATCCTTGGAGGGAATTAAGAGCTGTGTGGATGTGGCACCTGGGGACATGGGACAGTGGTGGCCTTGGCAGGGCTGCACTCCATGACCTCAAAGGGTTATTCCAGCTTCAACAATTCTGTGATTTTATAAGATTAAAATCTTTCCACTCCTGCTCATCATCTATTCTATGACAGTGAGAGAATATTGGAGAAAACCTCAAAATTGGTTTAGTTGTTGAAAGCTGAAGTGAAATCAGGGATAACTCAGTGGCTGCCACACAAAGAGCCAGAAGCCAGGACACAGGTTAGGAGCTGACTCCCATCCCACCATGGAATTTTGGGAGATTATTTTTGTAACACTGTGTCCTAGTTACTGTTGAGAAGAGGAGGAAACTTCCAGTTTAGACAGAATTGGCTGTCGGCCTCTATAATTAGTCCTTTATCTTTCCCATGTCTCCTGAATGACACGAGGTAAACTCCACACCTGAATTTTGCTTGGCAGGGTGCAGAGTTAATTCTGCAATATTAGCCAGGAAATGGAGGGTTTGGTGGTGCCCTTGCAGGTGCAGAGGTGATGTTTTACTCTGAATAATGTCTCCATCTTTGACCTAATGTTTAAAAAACCCCACAAACAAACCCATCAGCCAGGGGTGTTGTGTCACTTTTCCTGCCCGTGCCCACAAACTGTCTGTAAAGAAAGTTCTGTGCTTCTGTGGCTAACAACAAAACAAATGTAATTTGGGATGAGCAAACTCCTGCAAATCCTTGTAATCCAAGGATAAACCACTTGTGAATCTCACAGATTATTTTAGCAGAGTTTTGGAGAAAATGAGCTGCTCCAAGTGTCAGATTTTAACACTGACAAGCCACCTCAGTCCTGCATTTTCCTTCCTTTGTTTTGTTGCATAAATACTGAAACTACCTAACACAGAAAGTATCTGCTGTGAGAGGACAGAAAAATATTTCAGAGGGTGTGGGAACGTGTTTTGCTTAGAGACAGTTTGGCTCACAGAAGATACAACTTGATGTTTTTTAGAGAAAATTGGTTAAAGGCAGGCAGGTGATGGAGACAAAATGAGTCCAGGGTCACACCCTGGGTTCTCTCCAAGGTGTGCCTTGAGAGTCAGGGCAGAAAAATATGACCATTAATCCTCTTGTAGAATATCTGGCTGTTTAACAAGGAGCCAGAGTTGAAACTGCAATTCCTCCAGCCCTTTAAAAACCAGCCCCTGCAACAAAAAAAAGCAGCTCCTGGTTTTCTTCACACACTTGTTGAGGTCTCAGCCCCGGGAAGGTGCAGACCTTCAAGGCAGCAGAAATATTGGAGAGGCTGGGGAGGAGGTGAGGTCAGAAAGGAGTTTAAAGCTGATGGTTTTGGCTCCTTGGCTGGGCTGGTTTGAGCCCAAATCAGTTCCCCAATCAATTCAATGTGCAGCTGCAGGAACATTTGTGCAGGGCAGGGCAGCATCTCTGGCTTACTCTGGCTTAAAGTGTTTGTGGAAGTGCAGCAGGAGTGTAACTGAAGAGCTGCTATTGCCAATAATCCACAAATGCCATTCCACAGCACAGGAATAGTTAAAGCATATAAATGGCCTGGCCATGTGCTTGGCAGTGGGGCCTGACAGAGGAGAGCTTAGAAACTGCTGTAACAGCTTGAAAAATATCTGAGTTTTGAGGTAAGTGCTTGCTCCAAGAGCAAGGACACAACTCTGCTTCCCAGGCTGGTTGGATCACAGGGGGGATGGATGAGAAATGTGCTCAGCAGGATGAGCAGAGCAGCTCCTGGCAGGGAGCTGGGACTGGCCTGGGGCATTGTCCCATTGTCCCCACGTCCCTCACCCCAGCCTGTGCTGCCACCACAGGATCCTCTCACAGCCTGACCCTTCATCAGCCACTCTGAAACCTCACTGCTTCCAATTCCCAGCAATGCTCCAAGGGAGATTCCAACTGAGGGAATCCATTTGGAAATGACACTCCCATTTTTCCATCACTACTTTATGATAATATCAACACAAGCCATGGACACTCTGATTGCTGGTTTTTGTATAATTTCACAAAAAGCTGGGCTGCACGTGTGCAGATCTGTATTTGTTGTCTTAACCTGGAAGCCCAAGCTCAGTGCCTCAGCATATCCTACATTTTTTGCTCTGTCTGAACCCTTGATCTTCATTTCTCTATTGACATAGAAATCCTACTATAAGTATTATTCCAAATATTTGAAGCAATTTATAACAAAAATTAAGGTCATTACATTCTAGTTAAATTTGAAAAAAACTTCATCAGAAAAACACATTTTTAGCTGATACAAATCTCAAGCAGAATCTAACTAAACCAATAATGTTGAAGAAAAATCACCTATTAACATATGACAGGCATATGTTATATATTGTGCTCATCCCACTGATAATAGCTTTTATAGAGAACAGCATGCTATGATTTTAAAATAATAGTTTTTAAAAAAGGTAATATCAATATTTTGGAGCTTGTTTGTTAAACATTCATCAAGAAGTCTTCAATGCAGACAGGATTTTTCTGGGTAATTCCAGGTGATATGGATGGAACCTCCAGCCACATCTTAGTCCTCTCCTCCAGCAGCACAAAAACACACATGAATTGCCTCATATTTTAATGATAATAAAACCAATATAGATTGAGGCTATTAGCTGTACCAGGTCATTAAACCAGAAATATAATCAAAAAGAAAAAGCCTGCCTGTTTCCTTCCACTTGCCTCAGCCTGAGAACTCCCATAGCAATGTCCATTAAACTTGGCAAGGGATGTTGCCTGAGCTTTCCCAAACCTGAAAACTCAGCAGGACCTGAGCACTCAAACTTGGAGCATCCTGAACAACAACAACAAAAAAGTCAAACTAAATAGTGCCATGCACAAGTGCAGAAGAAAACCTGATCTTTCAACCCAAATTGCAGGCAAGCAACTGTTGCAGAGGAATAAGCCTTCAAACCCATGGGAATGTCTCTCCTGGGTGCTGTTTAAGCTTCCTTAATGCTCTTAATCCACCTGGATATTGAACTGCCAGACACTGTGGCACCCACCTTCCCACTTCCAAATAGCTGCTCAAGTGCTGGAGCATTTCTTTTCCCTCAGTGTAGATCCTGACAGCTCTACGACACAAAATAACCAAGTTTTTCACAACTTCTTGAGGTCTTCCACCTCACTGGAAAAGGAAAAAAAAGTCTGGTGAACTTTGAGAAAAAACAAACCACGTTTTGGGGTAGGTTAAAAAGTCGTGTGTGTGCTCTTCAGCTTCCCTATTTCCCCACATGAAACAAAAATACTTTTCCCCTTGCAGTTTCATGGAAGTTAATTAGCTGATATTACTAAAGCTGGTAATGCATGCACTATGGAACACTACAAAATTAGAAGTATATTTTCATTGCCTAAAGAATTTCAAGGCAAAAAAAAAAAGAGCCTTTATATCAGAAAGGCTGTGTACAAAACTTTCTAAGTAAATGGGGAAAAGATGGTTAAATTTTGTTCATTTTTAAACCAGCCTGAACTGAAAAAACTTCTCACTCCAGGGAGTAAACAGAATTTTGCCATCTCAGATATTAACATTACCTGTTCAATGTCTGAATTGGAATTATTGTAAAATGAATTATAAGATGAATTAACTCCAAAAGTATTCAGCAGTAGAAACTGGAGCAGGATGTAGCTCCCCAGTGGCCTGAACAATGGGTAAGAGCACCAGGCTGGGATGTTCTGCTGGTTGCAGAAGAAAGATCCTGGGTTTGAATTTCCAGGATTTCAAATCCCTGGAATGGCTCAGCCCATCCATCTTGTCAGAGCACAATCACCAGAGAGAAATGTTCCAGCTGCATTGTCCTCATGAAAAAAGAAGTGGGCAGTTATTAGGGGTTCTCTGAGAGACACCCAAGCCTAGAAACTTGTCCTTCTTAAAATCTGAAATAGGTCAAATTTGGGAATCTTCCATCCTTTTTCCTATGAAACCTGTAACGTGCCAGATTTTCAGGAATTACAGCACTTGGGGAGAGGTTTTATTTCTGTCACAGTGAGCAGGAACAAAGGGGTGCCTGAGCTGCTGTTGGCAGGATTATTTTAATGCCACTTAAATTCTGGGCAGAAATTATGAAATCCCTAAATCAGGGATGATGGGCTGCAACCAAAACACATTGACTTACACCAACTCCCAGCCACTGTCCCAGTCACACCTGTGGTTTCACCAGGATTCCTGCTCCATTCCCACATCACAAAGGGTTCACATAACAGCAGGAACAGCAGCAGCAGGGACATTTCTCTGAAGGAAATGGGCCTCAAATCATATTTCAATCATTTTCCTTGCCAGAAAGGCTTTATTAGCCTAAACCTGCTGCCTCTGGAAGCAGGACAGCTGCTTGTGCCATGTCACGTGTTTGCAAGGGTTAGTTAATTCTACACTCTTCAGTTATCAGCAATATAAACTATAAAATCATTACCAGCTTGTTCATCACCATGGATCTTCACCTTCCTTTTGTTAAATTCCAAATGGCAAATTTTCAACTGCAACACCCAGTGGATGGTTTGATAAATACTTGACATGCATTTGATAAATGCTTGACTTACTTGATAATGACTTGATTTGATAAATACTAAATACTTGACTCTTCCCATCCCTTTCTGAAGCCAATTGGTCACATTCTGAAGCCTCAACTTCTGGGCATTTTAGCCAAACCAGGAACCAATATTTGAGTATGCTCCAATCCATCTGAACCTTCCAGAACTTCACTTCCCATTATTATTATTCTATAACAATACTGCAGGAAACTTTATTATTATCTGCTGAAATAAAAACTGGGATTTGTTTGTCTTCCCCAGCACTCAGCTCCTCTGTGACATCGATCTGAACCAAAAAAATATTTCCAGGAATGTTCTCCTCACTGAGGTTTTAAATTCCCAAAGTATCAGGCAGCTCTCCTGATGCCACCCCTCAGAAAGCTCCCAGGATATTTGGAATGGCACCAGAAGTAATTACAGCTGTTCATGTGTTTGTGTTTCAAAACAAGCAGGAGTCATATTGACACAATAATTCTAAAGAGCAGACAATTGAACACTCCTAAGATCTGACAATCTCTCCACACTTGGCCACTTCACACTCCTACTCCTTATGACTATTTAATTACAAATTGTTGGTCTAAAATATTGAAATCTTTATCACCAAATATATGTATAAAGCCTTTCAAAGGCAGTGCAAAAGATCTTTAAAATCTGCTATCACTGTCAGGACGCTGCAGCAAAAAAAAAAACAACAAACACTTGTCACATATTTTAAGAATCCTTCAAAAATAACGTTGAAAACATGACAATGTTGCAGAACTTTTGCATTCTGTGATGAACACAGAGTCAGTTTCTAACTGAGGATATAAACTGTGGTGTATTCTGAGAAGGAAATTCTCTAGATAGGCCTGGAGAACCTCGTTTTCATAGCACAGACTGGGATTTTAAGAATTCAGCTTGGACTCTTCACGACACTCACAAAAAAAAGGATTCTACAGAACAAATGAGGACTTGAGAAAAATATCCAGAAAATGCAAATTTGCTATGAAATATGGATGAAACCCCAGCTGATAAATGCCACCCTGTGTGTGACACAACAAAGTGCCCCTAAGAGGCAAAGGAGTGTGAAAACAACCACAAGCTCCAGTGGGATGATCTCTTCTGACAAGACTCTGCAAATCCTGTAAAGAACCATCCCTGCCTCCTCCAGGAAAACAGGTCAGGTAGTTTGGAATCCCTGTTTTAAGGAAGCAAAAGTCTAGGAGGTCAAAAAGGAAAAATAATCCTTGGTGTAAGTGTAGCCTTTACAGAAAGAACTCGATGAAGTTTGTATCAAAGTTAATTTCTGGGATATTTTGTATCTATTTACACTTGAGGCAGGGGGGAATCCCTGGTGGTGGGGGGTCCACACCATCCAGGTGTTTAATTGAAAAGGGAATTTGTTACACCCCAAAAACAGCTTTACAGAACATGATCCAGGCCAATCACTGCTCATGTGAATAGACTGATCCCACTTCAGCCCAACACCAAGAGAGGGCTGTGACTTCAGCCTGTATTTGAATTTGTGGATCCAACAACTGCATCTAAAATGTGTAAATTTGATTTAAAACATTAAAAGGGAACATTTTGATGGTCACCTGTGTTGCCCCAACCCAAAAGCATTGCAGAGGCAAGCTTTGGATCTCATTTCAGTTCATCAGCAGCATTTAAAAGGTGAATTAATTCCACATTCTCTCATGTTTTCAAGTAGTGCTACTCATATACCTGTAAAGCATCTCAATAGTTTTGGAACAGAGTAGAGTGCAAAATAATGAATAATTTGTAGGAATTTTATTATCTGTCCACAGCAGCAGAACTGAAAATTTGTATTAAAACTCTTTTGGAATATGATGAGCTTCACTTAAATCATGCATACAAAAGTAAAAATACTTTAAGGCAGTTATTTACCTTTTCTAAAATAAAATAATTTAGGCTGTCATCCAGCACTTTTTTCCCAAAGGAAAGTGAAGCTGGCTGGTAAAGAGGACAACCCTGGGAGAGATTAATTTCATGCCATTTTGGTCTTTTTTTTTTCATTTGGTTATGTAAGGACAGTGCCTGAATGGGGTCCTCTCTTCCTGCAGAGTTTCAAAGGGGGAATGACTTAGACCACAAGGAAAGATGAAAGAGATAACGACAAGGATTCTCTCTGTTGGTGTCACTCCTGATTTTATAAACCCCATGGTTCCCATTTTGCATTTAGAAATGCTCCTCTAGGTGTTCTGAATGAGTTCTGCACAAAAAACTCCTTTCCCACCACGTTGGGCTTTGTGTTGATTCACTGCTAAGAGTGGGAACAGCAAAGGCACAGCTGAAATCCTCAATTCTTGCTCCAGAGAGAAAAATGAGGCATTGCTGGGTTTTAACTCTCCTCATTACTCCCTAGAAGGAAAAGTTATATTTGTGCTGCCTCTAGGCAAAGTCCCATCCCACATGAACAAAAGACTGGAGCTAAGATCACATCCATTTCATCTCCTCCTGCTCTCCACAGATGCTTAAGTCCCTGACACTGTGTCTTCAGTGCTCATATGTCACAGTAAATGATTCATTAAAAATGCAGAGACAGATTGATCTTGGAAGGAGGGAAAGAAAAAAAAAAAAAAAAGGATCTGGAGTTTGAGGCAAAAGGCAAATAGAAACAAGGAGGCAAAAAGGTGTAAAAGGGAAACACCCCCAAAATTCACATGAGAAAGGCATTTGAAAATAAAGAGGAGACAGCAACTGTGCTGCCATTTAATGTGTCTGCTTGGGATAAAGCTCATCCTTTTACTAGCAATAAAACAACAGCCTAGCCCAAAAGCCCTTGAAGCATTTTTGCATCAAGTACCTCATAAAAATGGTTGGCAATTTCTCCTAAGGTCTGTGCAATATCTACATCAAACTACCATTTTTTTTTTTTGGTTGTTTTTAGTGTAATTAAATTGGAGCAAATCCCCAGTGCAGGTAGGGAGAGCTCCCTGATCCCAGCCACCAACACTCATCCTAATTCCCATGCTCAAAAGTGGGAGGAAAAAAAGGCAGGAATAAGCTCTCCTTGTGATTCCTGTGGGGCTGATAAACAGGTGATTGACAAGAGTAACTCTCCAGAAATGACTGTGTTTGTAATATTTCCTGGATGGCCACAAGGATTTGCTCTGCCAGAGGAATCCTGCAAGCAAAAAACCAACCCCTGCCTAAGGATAAAAAGCTCCTTGAGCAAGAGACGCCTCCTTGCCACGACATCCATGCAAATTCTCTTATTTAGGTGACACATTTATTCTATTTTTATCAAAAACAATTGGCAAAATACAAGTATGGACCGTAATTTACATTCTTTCAGCCAAAAAAAACCCCAAAAAACCAACCCACCAACTAAGGCAAATCCCTGCAATGGGAAGTACATATATAACTATATATTCACACACACAGAGCAGCAATATTTTTAGCTGTGATTTCCTACTCATGTGGCAACATGACCAGCGTTGTGAAGAAGCTGAGCCAAGTGAAAACACAACCTGCAGAACAGGTCACGTTTAAATATTCTGCTATTGAAGAATATTAAAAACTCCAGATTAAGGAGGAGTGTTGTAACACTTAACATTAATTAACGCTTGTAAATCATTCTGAAATACCTGGATAAAGGATGGCATAAAAGGTGTTGCCACATGTCTTGATGCTTCTAGATGTGCACAAGCCCTGACATCTTATTTTGTGCTTGGGACGTTTCAAATCATTAAAAAAAAATATGGTCACTGGATGAATTTAATGTTGGGAAGTGTCAGGACACAACAGAGAAACACCAAGGGTGTCTGATTAAGAACTCAAGCAGACCACTCAATGTAAAAAAACTGAAATAGATCCATTTCTTGGATCCTGGTGGATCACCAGGTGTAGTTACTGATCTGTGAGTTTCAGCTTGGCAGTGTTGCTAATCCTTGGTTGGGCTGTATATTGATATATGTGAAATATAGATAATTTTCCTTCCAGGCTAGTACCACTAACTATTCAGATTCCCAAAAAAAAACCCTTAGTCCATGCCACCAAACAGTTTGAAAAGGAATCTGAAATCACCTTAATACCTATCTGGGGCAGGTGAACAGCATAACCAGTTCTCAGAGAACTTGGTACTTCCTGTTGCTCGTGCAATTACAGGTCTTTATAGAATACAGAAATTAAAGGCTCTTGTGCTTTCCCACATGGATCTCCAGATCTAAGAGCCGTGTCTTCCTTTTTATCCAGAGACAAGAGATGTATTTGATGGCATCTATTAAAAAAAAAAAAAGAAAAAAGGTGTAAGGAGTGACACCAAACTCACGAAGGAGCAGAGCCAGTTAATTCCCTGGACACACAGGCTGGGGATGTACAGCCAGCTGTTAATGGTGGATCTCACCTGGAAACATAAACACACTCCAGGTGCCTTCCAGCACCTCGGGGGAGCCTACCAGAAACACGGAGAGGACAGCATAGAGTTCGGGGAATGGATTCAAACATAAAAGAGGGCACGTTTCGATTAGATGGGATATTGGGGAGGAATTGTTCCCTGCGTGGGTAGTGAGGGCCTGGCACAGGGTGCCCAGAGAGGCTGTGGCTGCTCCTGGATCCCTGGAACTGTCCCAGGCCAGGCTGGACAGGGCTTGGAGCAGCCTGGGACAGTGGAAGGTTGGAAGGACAGGAATAGACGAGCTTTCAGGGCCCTTCCACCCAAACCATCCTGTGACTCTGACTCTATGCTGAAGCAGCAGCGATGGTCCTGAGCAAGGTGCCCACAGCAGAGACCACCACAGCCGCAGCTCTCACCTGGACTACCTGTAGGACATTTTCAGGCTGGGGTGGGGTTGAGGCAGAAGACGAGGCCAACATTTGACCCCAGAGGCAGCGCCCTCAGCCTCACACCGTTGTGTACACGTTACACCGTCGTGACCCCTCCCAGCCAGATCCCACCGCGTGGCTGCCGGTAGTGTTTTCCCTCCGTCACTTGAGCCTGGGAGCAGAGCACAACCCTCCAAAAACCTCGGAGGAGCCCCGCGAAGGTGAATTACCGACACCGGGGGGTCGGGGCGGAGCGGGGCGAGGGCGCCTGAGGGGCCGCGCCCTGAGGGGCGGGAAGGGCGGGCGGGA
>JANPWX010000104.1:1161405-1205148 GCA_024734555.1 Trochalopteron elliotii
CGCGGACCGCGGGGGGCGGGGCCAGCGTAGGGGAGCGCGCTCCGCCCCGCCGCCGATAGGAGGGGCGAGGGCAGGTGGGCGGGGCTTATCGGAAAACCCCGCGTTGTGATTGGGTGGCGCGGCTGTCAATCCGGGGCGGCCGCCGCGGCCGTGGGGAAGGAGGGGGAGGCGGAGAGGAAACAAAAACAATCGCCCGGGCGCCGCCATCTTGGGCCGGTTCTCCACACGCCACACGGGTGAATGGGTAGATATGAGATTACCACGGGGGAGCAGCGGCAGCAGGGCACCGAGGGCTGTTCCGCGCTGCCAGCGACACTCGGCGGGCTCTAGGCACGGCCGGCGCCGCTCGGAGAGAATCCCTCGGCTCGGCCTTTTCGCCTCGCCAGCCCTTAAGCTGCACTGCTGGAGGGACAAAGTTGGGCTGAGCCGCGCTGCCTCCGCCGCCCGGGAGATCGGAGAGTTGAGCCCGGGTCAGAGTTAGGGGAGAGGGTGACGAGGGGATCGCTTCCCGCTCCGCCGTGTGGGAGGCGCGGGGACAAGGCTCTGCCTCCCCGCCCCTGCCGTCTCCTGCTGCTCGCTCCTGGGAGGAAAAGAAAAAAGAGGAGAAAAAAAAAAAAAAAAAAAAAGAAAGAAGGCAAGAACTGGCTCGAGCTCGGAGGGTGGATTTGGTGGAGTCTCCGCGGCGGGGCGGCGAGGAGGAGATGTGCCGGTGAGGAGGGAGAGGAGCGTGGATCCATCCAGGAGCCGAGAGCAGCGAGAGGAGCCGGGATCCATCCAGCCTCAGCCCGCCGTGAGGCACGGCCGCCTCCCTTCCAAAGAAAACCCACTTCTCCTGGAAGCACGGCACTCAGCAAGGATTTGCCACAAAGAATATACCACCCTCCTCCTCCCCCAGCGCCTGGATACTGCATTTTTTTTCAAATTTTTTTTTTTCTGGTACCCCCTCCCCATCCACTCTTGTGTGTTTAAATACCAAATATAGCCTCTTGCGGGGGGAGGGGATGGAAATCTCCTAGAAGAATTGGAAATCTTGCTGGGATTCGGGAGTGCTGGTGCTGGAGAAGGGCGGTGAAGAAGGGGGGGATGCACTGCTCTCGCTGCCTGGCCAAGGACTAGAGATTTGCCACTTCCCGGGAAGCCCGAAGGTTTGTTTGTTCCCAGACTGTTGTTCCCCCCCCCTTTCCCTCTCCTGGGCTACGCTAAACCCCTCAGCATTTATTAAAGAAAACCCACGTGTAGCTGGTGGCTGGTTTTTAAAGGTAGTTTTTTTTTTTTTCATCGACAAACTGACAAAAAAAAAAAAAAAAACCAACAAAAAACTTCCTCTCTTCGCCCCGAGGTTTGGAACTGGAAATGGAGCTGCTTTTCTCCCAAACACTACACGGGGTGTGAAGGGGAGGGAGGCAGGACGAAAACATCGCCTTGGACTGATCCCGATCCGACCCCCCGGCACTCGCACCCACGAGGGATGATCCTTCACGGCGCCTGATGTGGAAAACACTTGGAGACTCAGAGACTTCGTCGTGCTCAGCAGCTTAATCCTTGACTTGTTTCGTTTTGGTTTTAATTTTTAAATTTTTTTTTAAAGTGGATTCGTAGCATTACTTTTATGAATTGAATTTTGCCACCGTTTGTACAGAAGCCAAATGACACGTGTGTTTTGAAACACGGTTCCAAATATATTTATCCCTCCCTCAACCCGGATTTTCTCGAGAAGGGGCCTCGGGGAGGTCGTCAGTGTCTAAACAAACCTGATTTTTAGTGTTTTATGAACACTGCCTGCTGCAGAAATGTCGCTATAAATTGCTTTATAACGGTTCAGCAAGAAGGGAGATTTTTTCCAGCTTGCAGGACGCAGAAAACTGGATACTTAAAACTCACTTAAATGTTTTAACAGCGTTGGAAAATGGGAGCTGCTACTAAGTTGGCGTTCGCTGTTTTTCTTATCTCTTGCTCATCAGGTAAGTGAATGTTCCTGGATTTGTCGCTTTAACCGGAAGGCTTTGGGGTCAGCACTTGAAAACTTGGGTTGGCTCTGTATGAATGAAAAGAAACTATTTTTTTTTCAGGTGGCTGATGTTTGTGGATGGCAGCGACTGTAAAGGCAGAAGCTGCTTTCGCGTTTAGTCTTAAAAATATATACCGTGAGCACTTGAAACCCTCCCAGCTCTTGGATTTCAGATCAATTGTGTGGAATAAATGTGGAGAACATGACCACCTAGTGTCATAGAAGTAACCTGGCAGCGCAGCTATCGGTGTTGGATGCTGCCTTTAAATAAGAATTACCCAGCTGAAATGCTCTTTCCCTCGGTTTGATCTCTCTTAGCCCGGACTGTTCGCTGGTGAATAGCGACCTTCGTTAATGTTTCATTAATTTAGAATTGGTGCCGTTCTGGAAGGCTGAGCTCGTCCTTTGGTGATAGCGAGGGGTGTGTGCCTGTAGAGATGTACCAACAGAATTGGGCTGAAAACCCAGGCTTTCGGTTTCTAAAGAATAATTTATAACCCTTTGCATTTTGCCATCCGTCGTGTCGCTGCCTTGTAGCGCAGAATAAAAAAAAAAAAATCTGCTAATTTTCTCTTTAAACCAGCAGGATTTGAGGTTCAAACGCCAGCTCTGAGTCCTGGGCAGCCAGGGGGGTGTGAGGACTTCCCCACGCTGCTCCAGCAGGAAAATTGTTACGGCAGCAACCAGTGGTTGGGCTCCATCAGGCTCACAAAAAAACCCTCTCACGAGCCGTGTGAGGCTGTAACGCGGGTTTACAAGCCAGCCTGGCACTCCGTGCCCGCATTTGGATCGCGTTTTTAGTGCTCCGTGTAGGTTTTCAGCATCCTTGCTGGGGTGTGCGAAGCTGCACTTGTTTATCAGGCTAAAAGCTCGCAGACAAATGCTCAGCCTCCCCGTGTGACCGGGGAGAAGGGAAGTAATGAGATCCCTGTAACGATGCCTTTTACATTTGCAGCGTTAGGAGCCGGAGGATTTTGCTGAAGAGGCCGTTTCGCTGTGGTTAGTAAATGGATAAGTCTCGTCTTGTGTCTGTAGTGCTATCGATCCGCGCCGTGTGCGCTAAATGTGCTGTGAAATGGCGAGCGCTGCCGGGGACAAACCCAAAACCCCTGCCCGTGCTGAGCACAGAAACGCCTCAGCGGGTTAAGGACAGCCAGAAGGCTGGCCAGGAGGGTTAATTTTTATTCTTCTTTCGAAACAAAACGTGATTTCTGACAGTTTTTTCTGCCTCGCGGTAAAGACGTGCGTGTCGTCTTTTCCTAACGCCTGATTTTTCAGCTCGGTAGCGTTCCTCTGAATTCAGCAATATGTTTTGTAGGGAAACTTTTCCCCCCCCTCTCGCTGACAGTTTCTGAAAGATTTGCTGCCATCTGCTCTCCGTGTCTGCCTCTCCTCCACGTCCACCTCTGAGATCCTTTTGCCTAGAGCACAGAATAGTGGTTTTTGTTGACATTACCTATCAGACTTAAGAAAAAGAACAGCCAAGCAGTAAAGAGCGTCTTTTCTTTAGTATTTCTCGCTCGGGTTGTCCTTGGTAAGGTGAAAAGAATGTTTCCCTTGCCTGTGAAGAATTAATCTTGGCTAAATGAGCAGGAAACTGCCTGCAATCCGGGCTGCTTCTCATGTTAATGACATTGTTTTGGTGGTTATTCCAGTATTACACATTAAGTGTTCCGGTACTTAAGAATTATTATACTATTTTCTACTCACACCAGGACTGCAGACGCTCTAACATTTTAGGCAAGCCTAAAAATAAATAAATTCAACAGGAAACCGTTGGGTTTATCATCAGAACTACAAGATTATATAAGATTTTAAGCTTGAAGTACAGGCGTTTTTATGGGAAGTGTTTCTTAACTGACTTATTTCAGTTTAAAACCCTACCTGATGAATTGGTCCTTCATCATCATCAGAACTTTCTTTTGCAGTCTTTAGTGTGCAAATCACTCTGCCCTGGTTCTGTATTTCGGAATATTGGCAATGGTTGGGAAAACCCTGGAGTTCAGGTGTGGAGGTGCCTCTCTCTGGTGTGCAGGTTGTTTCAGCGATTGGGGGTTTGGTTTTCTCTATTTGTTCATTTATTTTTAAATACAGCTATTTTCTGCAGGTGTTTACATGGCCAATTAATACCGGGGTTCTTTTAATAGGTGAAAACGTTGTGGTTTTTTCCTGCGTGGTGGGTGTGGAAGTGCTCTTCAGGTTCAAAGCGATTTATTTTATTATCTGTAAACTGCTCTATGAAATCCTGTGAATGTACTGCAAATGGACAGGAATTTCCAGTGAGTTTAATCATCTTTGTTAAGAGAGTGAAAATATTTCCCCGTTCTGACTAAGATATTTGAAAAAGAGCATCTGTGTTGTTATCAGGCTTTGAAATATTTGTAGATGCTTGGATAAAAGTGACTGGGTGTAGGTTTGCACCCATCTGTAGGAACTCCAGAAGTTGAGATGAATGCAGTTAACTAAACAAGAAAACAAAGTGCCCGGGTCAAGGTTCTCCATGTGCCCTCTAATAGACTTCTTAGATAAACCTGTGTGCATGTTTGATTTCAGAAGGAGCAGAAGATCCTGAAGCAATAATAATAAACCACTTCAGAACAAGCTTCCTGTGCCTGTGCTGTAGGTGAGGCAGGATTGTAGGGGAGCTTCACAAGAAAACTTATGACTAAAACAGCTTGTTCATCAAAGAAGGCTCTCTTCAGATATTATCTGTGTGCTCCCCTCCCCCGGGGAAGTGTGGTTGTGTTCTGGTGTTTTTCTGATTGCTGGGCTGCACTTTAGAACGTTTCAGGAACAGAGAATGGGCACTTGCTTCATTTTCTGAGATTTTCGAAACATTTGCCCCGTGCAGCTCAAGCTGTGGGAGATGCTGAGGTAGTGGATTTTCCTCACCCATAATCTCAGTTTAAAATCTCATTTTTGCTTTTGTTACTCATAAACTCCTCATTTCCCAACCCTTCATCTCTTCTGAGATCCCTGCTCTGCCTTTGGTGCCTGGGTGGTCCCTCATCAAAGTGGTTCTGCAGTCTCCTACAGGGAACAAGACCTGGATTTTTCAGAAGTGAAGCTAAAATCAAGTTAAAATTTACCTAAGCAAAAGGAACTGTACCAGAAAAGTGTTGGTCCTCTCTGTTTCTCCTAATGCCAGATCATTCCCAAACCACTCAGAAGATCTTGAGTAATTTAACTGAAGGTATTGGCTTGTCAGAAACACCTTTGTGGTTGAAGTAGATTTTCACTGCATGGAGCATGTTTTGTTCTCTGATTTTTAATATATTATTCTCCTGTCTCACAGCGATTATTATCAGAGAAATTATTTTTTTCAATTGTATCTTTCCCCCCCTCCCCCCTGTAAAAAAAATCTATTGAGAATTGTAAAACCTGCTTTCCATGGTATGACTTCAGAAACTGAGTGGTGGTTGGATGTCCTGAAGGAGCTGAGGGGGAACATGAGACTTTTTCTTTGATTTTATTTGTGTAATGTCTTTTTTTTTCCCCTATCCTTTCATTATTAACTTAGTAACCCTTGAAAACCCTGCCACAGGTTGGGGAATGTTTGTGAAATTCTTTCTGCTGCTGTGTTCCCTGCGAGCTGTCCATGATTGTGGTTGGACTCTAATCACTTTATTCACTTTATTGTGGGGCAATAAACCACTTCAGAATCAGTACTGCTTTTAAAGTAAAGATTCCTTTATTTTATCAGAGTGTACAAGTTTTTATATTAAATATATTACCACTGGGCACTCCTAAAGGTGCTGTTGAGAGCAGGACTTGTTTCATTAAATAAACCTATTTAATACTATTTTCAAGCATAGACTGAATTATGGAGGACTTGATGTTATAAATGATTACAGCTCCAAAATCTGTTAACTATTTCTAAGCAATCTGTTAATACTTAACAGCTACAAACCCCCCTCAATCTTGTGGGCTCTGAAAAGAGCTGTAATTGTGCTCATGCAACATCAGGACATGTGAGCATCGTTCTGGTGGAACTCTGCTTTCCAAACATTTCCGGAGAGATGCTGCTGTCATGAGTTTATTTGCATCTCCACACTTCACACACAAGGTTTTGCTGAAGAAAAAAGCTTCAATAAGTTTGTTTGCATGTGCTGGGTGTAAGTTTGAGGGGCAGGTGTTCTGTCTGAGGGAGAAGCTCTTTTCTGCAAGAACAGAGTTACTGTTAGCAGGAGTAATAGTTTTCAGCTGGGTTTAATGGAGACTGTTGGAATGGGGTTTTTTTATTTTTCCCATTCCCACCTTTCTGGAATTTGGGGGCAAAAATCTCTTAGGTGATGAGTTTGGCTGATTAGCAAACGAGGGCAGACAAATACTTTGTTTTTTTGCTTCTCTGTTTAACCACAGACATTAATTTTTGTCATATCATTAGTTCTAGGGAAGGGGAAAAATAACAGCACCAATGTTTTTCATTCCTATTCATTCTCCTTTTTCCCCCCAACCTTCTCCACTTGTAGTTTCTCCAGGCTGTAAAAAGAGAGAGGTTGACAAGGAATCTGATTGTGGAAGAGGTTTCTTGGTGTAGGAGAGATGCATTTCCACCACTTAATTAACTGAAAGCAGCTTAATGCAAATGCCTGCTTGAGCTGCTTGGTAGCATCCATGAGCTGTTAGCTCTCTGATGTTCCTGAAAATGAAAACTCCCTAAAAAGATCAAGAAAATTACGGATTTTACAGCCAAGTTCTCGTGTGATGAAATCTTAATGTGTTTTTGTTGCCTTGGTGCTTTAAAATTCGGCACATCTTATTTCCTGTTATTTCCATATGGAATTGAAGTGATATTGGATGCCAGTGACTTTCTGTGGCATCTCTTGTCTTTCCTCCCTGTGCTGTCTGTGTGGTGATGGAGGGGTTTTTTCTTAGAAACAGTTTGTGACTACGGTGCCAAACAGCAGAGCATATTTAGGCTTAATCCCACAGAAAATGAATATTTACTGCTATGTTGTTTACATTGCATATCTCTGTGGCCAGGAATCCCAAATGTACATTAGATACATCAAATCCTTCAGTTGGTGGTGCAAAGGGAGCAGGGGAAGGGTTTTTCCATTACATAATTATCGTCATGGTTTCACAATAATTTAATTCTTGAGGAGGAAAGTCAACACTTAGGGCTTTCTTCAGAATTTCCTAGTTAAAGCTGTAACTGGAAACAAGAAAAACAGACAATTCACTCACTAACTGGAGACATAAATCTTTGGTTGTGTGGTTAGAGGTATTAGAAAAACCCTTGGCAAGGAGGGAAGCTTTTGTGGGAGCACTGTTTATTCCTGCAGCTGGAGGTAGTGCTGGTGGTGTTGGGGTGGGATCAGCTCACAGGGAAGGTGTGAGGTTCTGCTGGTGACAGCACCTCCCCACAGCTGGGTGCACAAAACTGGACTCTTCCTCAAGTAATTCAGTGAAAGGATGTGCCTCTCTTGGCCATCTCTTGTTCCCCAGTCCTCCCAGATTAATTAATCTCAGTCAAAGGTGGATGAGCAGGATGGGGACCTTTGTCACTAGAGGACATGAAATAACCACACTCACCCGTCAGGTGGAGAAGTGAAAAGAGAAAGAGCAAGTTTATTATGATTTGGGGTTTATATAAGGTTTGGAATTTGTTCAAGGACTGGGGGACGAGAGTAACACTTCTCTGACCCCAGTGGTCAACTTAGAAGTCCATCAATTTGTCCTTCCCCCTGGAAAGGAATGCATATTTACAAAATATCAGTCTTTGTTGTTGTCACAAGCATGAGAAATCTCCAGTAAAAACGTGAAACAATCAGAAGGCTGAAAAATCAGGGTGACAGACCTTCACCTCGGTGCTGTTGGGGCTTTCTGTGTGAGCTTCTCCTCATGACCTGTGCCAGGATTCCTTCATGGAGCAACTTTGTTATGGAGAGAACGAGCAGGGGACACACGAGCAGGGGACACACTTGTGTTGTGTTGGTGCCAGCAGAGGTCTGAGGGGTGGCTGTGTCACCCCAAATCCTGGTGACTTCACAGCCAGGCACTGCAGCAACAGCAACACTTGTGGCTTTGCCAACTCCCTGTTTCCTTGGGTTTGGAAAGGAAATTAAGTGTTCCCAAAGTCTAAAAACACCTTGTGAAAGGCTTGGTAATTTTGTGTTCTGCTGGTGTTTCTGGTTAAAGTGGTGCAGGATAATCTTGTTTCACTCAGGATGCAGTCAGTGCAAACTTGTGATTAATTTTGGTGTTATTTTCACCGAGGTGCCTGGTTGGGAACTATTAAATTGTACTGCTTGGCCCTGATGGGATGTTGGGGACTGTTAGTTGGCAAGAGGGCTACAAGTTCTTGAATTAATTTAAATGGCTACATATCACCTTTGGAGATTCCTTACTTTGTTACAGCATAACTTCTTTGTTAAGGGTTTATATGGATCAGTAATTAGGTGGTAATTCGATACAAAATGCTGAAATGACAATGTAATTAAAAGCAAACCCCTCTGTACTCTTAACTGTGATGGGCATGTAAGAAATGCCAAGATGCATTTCTCTGCTTTTATAACTCTTTAATTACATGAGGGAAACATTGTTTTAGAGTTAGTGAATGGATAATGAAGAAGAATGCTATATCTTGGCCAAAAAGAATACTTCTCAAATTCTTATGCTTTGTGAACTTTGAGATATTCATCTGCCTCATTAAAACTAAGAGAATTAAGATTGTATTTTGCATTTACAGCAAAACTGTATATTGTAATTACAATACAATTTAGGCACTGCTGTCTGATCTGGTTTTGGTTTTTGCCTATGTGAGGCTGTTGTCACACTTGGGGAAGATTTCCACTTTCTCTAATGATGGCAGCAAAGGGGTTAAGTTTTGCTGGTTTCATTCTGAGCATTGAGACCCTTAAAGGTGACACCTGAGAAGTTACTAAAGATGTTTAATCTGAAGGTTGTTAGAAAGTATCTGTAATTATTTTGGAAATGCTAAGAATCTGTATAGCTCAGAATTGTGTTACTTTTTAAAATAGCTTTAACTCTTTGTGTGCCTTTTACCCTTAAAGTGGATGCACATAAGGAAAACAATTCATTTTTCTAACAAATTGCAGAGGTTCTTGTGGCAGACTGGCTTTTAAAGTTGGATGCTACATCCATCCTTTTTAGGAGTGCAGGAGGGAGACAGTGCTCAAAAATATTTAGGATAAGATTTGTGTATTTTCAGAAATATATATTTCTGAATATAAATTTTCTGAAAGATACCAGACTTTTTATGAGGGCAAAACATGCAATTTTTGTTGGTTTGGTTTGGGGTTTTCTTGTTTGTTTTTTTCTGGAAAAAGAAAGGTGGAAGTGGGTAAGGCAACTCAGTGATTGTTTTTAATTTTTTTTTGGTGTGAAGAGGATGTGAAGGATGTTTTAGAGCCGAGCCCATCCGTGGCTGGTCTCTTTTGGCTGTTGCTGGAATTGCCAGTGAAAGGAGGCTGCAGAGGGAACACAAAGCCTGCCCAGCTCCCAGTGCAGCCCTGAGAGTGTTGGAGTTTGTGCCAAGTGGTGTCTAATGAGATGACACAAAGCTCGGTCTGAGGGCCAGTGCCAGGAGGCAGCACAGGCAGGGCTCAGCCACAATTCCTGCAGCTTCAGCACTTGAGCATTCCCTCATCTCCTGCCCCAGAGCGTGGAGTGTGTGCCTTTGGTGTGCTGTGAAAACATTGGCAGCATTTGCTGCCTTCCAGCTCAGCCCTGTGTTACACTGGGAACTGTCCCACTTAGGGAACAAGCAGCCCCACACCCCATCCCCTGCCCTGGGCTCAGGGCAGCATTCAGGGAGCCCTGAGCAGGATCTGTGCTCAGGGCTGGTGTGGGGTGGGTGTGACTGAGTGGCCTCAGGGCCAGGAACACTCCTCAGGCCAGTTGTGATCTCAAGTGTAGGTGGATATTTTTTTTTCTTCAAATAATCTATTTCATATTTGAAGGTGATTCCTGTCTGAGATGAGCATTGGCAGTTTGGATGCAGGCTCCATGCAGCTGATTTCTGTAATCTGCTGCCTGCCTGGTTTTAATGTCACTTCTTAAATGTCACTTCATCATAACAGCTCTGAGCAGAAATGGTCATTTCCTCTTTGAAATGACTTTTCAGTGTGGTGTCCACCAAACCTCCAGGTTGTTTCCAGCAGAGCTGGCTCCCATTGTGGCAGTCCCCACTTGTACTGGTGCAGAGGGTGCTGTGTGTGAGGCTCAGGACACCACATGGAATTCCATGAAATCCCCATGTGCCCACCCTGGGGTCTGCCTGGAGTGCCAGCCCTGCCCCTGGCACTGCCTGCAGACCCCTGAGGTGTTCCACTGTTGGATTATCCCCTTTTCTGACCCAGGGATGGGGCAGCTGAGAGGTGTTTTAAAAACTTCCATTCCATTTTCAGTCTCATGTGAAGGGTGAGACAATACAGATGTTACAGTTCACACCATCACAATCAGAAATCAAACTATTTCCTAATTCCAATCCATTATAAGCATTTCTTGGCCCATCAGCTTTTGCCACACAATGCTGTTAATGCCTTAAAGCCAAATAATCTAAAATTACCCCTTGTGGGTCTTACTACAATGCACCTTTCACAGTTCTATTTCTCTAAAGTATCCAGTCTTATTTGCAAGGCCATCCTTTGAAACTTGTTTCCAGTTCCATTTCTCTCTCAACAATGTCCATCCTATTCCATGGCATTTCTACATCAGCATCTCTCATCTCAGGTTTGCACACAGATGCACGTTATGTGAGCCTTCTGTCAGGCTTTGAAAATTCTCTACAAATCCATTTCCCACATTCCAGCAGCTGCAGAACCCTGAGGTGTTCCACCACCTGAACCAAGAAGGGTCCCAGGGAAGCCCTTGAGGGACCCTGTGGAGCTCCTCATCCTTCTCTGGATTGTCCCTGCAGGAGCAGCTCAGTCCCATCCCAGGCTGGCTCTGTCTCCAGATCTCTTTGCTTGAGATCTGCAGATAGAGCTGATTTTCACAGAGCTGATTTTAGCTGGGTTTCAGCAGCTTCCTGCCTTTTGGTGCCTCACCAGCTTGTGATTTCGAGGTGGGTTTTATTTGTAACTGAAGCCTGACCTTATTTTTTTCGGGTTGAGAGCTTTTATCTCACCTAGATAACACTAATCTCCATTCCTTAAATGCTGCCTAAAGATTGGAGTGGTCTTTCTTCTCTCAGCTGGATTTTGAATACTTGGATTTCAATATCAACACAGAAGTTGAAATTGGATCTGTTTTTAAAGGCTATTTTTAAATATGACCAATCATTTTATCAAGCCTTCTAGCATGAAAAACTGTTTCCTTCTAGGAATTTCCACATAAACAGGGAAGTGGTTTAATTTTGTTGTCGAGTTACAGTGTTGAGTATATGAGACAAAATTAAACTTTGCAGTAACTGTTAATTTTAGAAGTTTTTTGCTAGTGTTTGTCAGTAGAGGGTACAGATAGTTCTCTTTGGCTCACAGCAATTACATGATGGGAGAGTTTTCTTTAAATATTTCCATGTTTCAGGGTTGAAAAACATTTAGGCTGTGAAAGTTGCAAAATGGCACACAACTGTTGGAGTTATTGTACTTTCTATAAAGAATTAGGTTATTTATTTTTCATCATTTGTTTGTAAAGCTGCTTTAAAAGTAGCAGAGACCACTGGTTAAATATTTCCATTTTAACTCTCTGATTTTAAATTTTGGAAAGGGTCTGTTTTGCAAGTTGTCCCTGGGGATAATGGAATTTTATGAAATTTAACACAAAGCCCATCAGAAATATTATCTGCCATGATTTGAAAACTTGTAACAGCTTGGTTACATTTTATTTAAATACCTTTTACCACTGGGACAGACCCCCAACAACTTAAAGCTCCTCTAGCCTGGCCCATTTGGGGTGATAGAGATCAGAAATGAGCTCTTGATGAGTTTCTATGTGCTGTGCTTGTACTAAAACCGAGCTGTGAAACCGTGAGTAATTTGTGAGAAGGTGATTTCAAACCACAACATGGTTTTGCTTCCATTCCTCCCCCAAACTCAGCATTTACCACTTCTCTGGGAAACCACCCATGAAAACAGCACCTTCAGGTGAAAGTTTTGCTGTTCAGCTGAAAAAGTTCTGCATCAGTCACATCCTTTGGGGTCAAAGGCTTCCAGGGATGCCAGGAGAGCACAAATCCCACTTTTTATTCCAGTGGAAATGGAGTGGATCCCTCGTGAAAATTCCTGATGCTCCAGTGTGCAGCTGGACTTTTCCAGTGGCTTAAAAGTATTCAGATGGATGGCAAATCAGGCAAAATCAATTTCCGAGAATCTTGTTTGCAAAAATCTTTCTTTGAAATTTAATAATCCCAGAACTTTTCCTCTCAGTGTCGCAAATACTTTGGTGTGTTGGAAGCTCTTTCATTCAGAGTGAAGATGGGAGAGAGGAGGTAAATGACAAGTTCCCGTTTCTTCATGTGTAAGAGTAAAAAAATGTGTGTTGGAATTTGGTTTTGATGAATTTGGGATATTTACATGCTGACAAAGTGTGTTCTGGGGGAACTTCTGTTGCCCATCTGAGCTGTTCTCCCCACGGTTTCCCTTCATTCTGAACCAGAGGCTCAGTAATGCAAAAATTTTAGAGGCAAGCCCACAACATCCACGATTTTTAATTGTTCCTCCAGCAGTTCAGCCAGCTTCAAAAACCTGTTAATCACCTTCTACTCGTCCTAAAACGTTGTTTTAGTTGTAGGGTATTTAAGAAAAACTGATGGGAGAGCAGCAAGGCCAAGAGTTCCTCTTTGTGATCCCTCACCCACATCCCCATTTTGTGCTGAAGTCACTCCTCACTTCAGGCTCAGCCCTCGGCTTTGGGCTGGGCTGATCCCATCTGCTAAAGCAGCAGAAATGACTGGAATAAACAGCACAGAGGGAACTTTCTGCACTCAGCATCCAAGGCAGGAGCTGGGTGAAGGATGATGGAGCAAGGGAAGGGCTGGCAGGGAGGCTGCATTGTCCTGGGAAGTGAATTATCAAGGGAAATGCCACCTCAGTGCTGGTGGATGGAACTGTTCTGTGCATGTATTGGGTGAGAAAGTGAGAACAGCACAATTCGTTATCATTTTTAATAACCTCCATCTTCAGAAAGAATTAGCTTCTCTTTTTCTGTGTTTTTTTCTGAGGATCTCAGTGCAGGCCTGCTCTCACGGGGTTTTTTTTTTTCCTCTTCCCTTGCTTTTTAAATATCTTGATATCACATTTTTCTCTGGGGGCCTTAGACTCAAGATTTCCAGGCAGAACTGCAGAGGGGCCTGGCACAGAGAAGCTGTGGCTGCTCCTGGATCCCTGGAAGTTTCCAAGGCCAGGTTGGAGCAGCCTGGGATAGTGGAAGGTGTCCCTGCCCGTGGCATTGGCGTGGAATGAGATGAGCTTTTAAGTCCCTTTCAACTCAAACTGTTCTGTGATTCTCTCATTCCAAGGAGTAGGTGATAAAATTCACTCCTATCTCACAGGTTCTCTGGTGACAATGAGGTGGGAACTAAATAAAAGATTCAGACTGACACAATCACAGAACGGCTGATACAGTGGTCAGTAAAATCCAGTTACATCCCAGGTTTGAGAAAACTGTTTGGAAAGACTGTTTGGGGCATAATCTTAGCAATATCTAATTTATGTTAACTCGAATTTTAGCTGCAGGTGTCCTTAGAAATTTATTCTGAGCAGGTGGACATAAAACTTTGTGCTAAAATCTGATCCAAGAAGGGAACAGACAGCACTAACAGGTCAGGAAATGATGAGGGGGGGAATGTAGGGGATGTCCTTTAAATATAGAACCCTAACTGATAATGCTGAGTGTAGTGAATCAAAACACTTAACACAGCATCAGGGATCCCATTTACAAACAAGGGCTGATCTGGTGAATTTTGCTTATCAGCTGAATCCTGTCCAGGATCTTCTCTGAGAGGTCTCAATCCCAGGAGCATCTTCCAGTTGCCAGGGCAGTGTGTAAGAACCAGGGCACCTGTCAGTCCTGAACTGACCAAAGCCATAAACCGGGAGTATCTTCAGTCAGCAAGAAGTCAACTTTTCTGGAAAGAAAAGCTCTGATGAGTTCGTGGTGCTGATCTTTGGGACAACACCTAAACTCATCAGGCTTTTGTTACACTGCGGTGTGAACTCAGCCTCGGGCTGTTGTTGGGCTTTGTTCAGACATCGTGTTACTGTTAATCTTCCCTGAAATTCTACATGAGGACAACTTCTGTGCTGAAATCCGAGCATGGGCACTGAAATGGAGATAAATTGGCCTCTAGCAGCAGTGCTCTGAAATGCTGCATAGAGCGTGACTGGAAGTCAAATCAGTTCAAAAAAACACGGAGGAATCTTACCTGAGGTGTTATCCCAACCAGGGTCTCTCCCAGCTCAGCCTCACTTGTGGGGAAGAGAGAAACCAATATTCCAAGGCCCAGGCTGCTATTTCCATCATCCCCTTCCTTTTTCAGTTAACTGTGATATTCAGGTTGCTTTTTTACTTAAAGCAGAATTTTTAAACCCTCCTTTGAGGTGGTGGCTTGTGCTGAGGGACAGTGCAGTGACCTTCCACCACTGGAGAGCAGAGGCCTAAATGTACCTCGGTTTCTTTTGTGCAGCAAGGCTGATGATCCATATGCTGGGAGTGTAGTGTTAAAGCTTTCCTGTGGAATTTCCAGTAGTGGAGAGCAGGTATGTGATTCCTTAAAGTTATTGGTAATGTGAGGAGATGGCCTCAATCCTTTTTCAGTTAACTGTGATATTCAAGTTGCTTTTTTATTTAAAGCAGAAATTTTATGCCCTTCTTTGAGGTGGTGGTTTCTGCTGAGGGACAGTGCAGTGACCTTCCACCACTGGAGAGCAGAGGCCTAAATGTACATTGGTTTCTTTTGTGCCCACCTTCCCTTCAGCAAGGCTGATGATCCATATGCTGGGAGTGTAGTGTTAAAGCTTTTCTGTGGAATTTCCAGTAGTGGAGAGCATGTATGTGATTCCTTAAAGTTATTGGTAATGTGAGGAGATGGCCTCAGTCCTGGGGAGGGGTGACAGGATGGAGGCATCGAGTCTAGAAATGTATTTTCTGTGGGCAGGAATTGGTGTGTGTGCCCCGTGCTCCCTTCTGAGGTGCTCAGGGCACTCTGTGCTCAGGAGTCCTGCATTTCTCCTGTGACTGTACAGGGAAGTGGGATCCCAGAGTTAGTTCAGGGCATTACTAACCTCGGTATCTCTGCATAAATAACACCGTGCTTAAATAAACATTGTCACAGGGGAAACTAAGGCTGCTGGAATGTTGCATCCACCTGAGCTGTGGGACGTTCTGCTGATGTATCCAGGGTGGAGGGACGGGTCAGGCTCTGGGTTTTCAAGGAGAGGAGCTCAAGAAAAGCTGGGTTTTCCTCCCTGCCACCAAACTTGTTCCTGGTAGGACAGAATAAACCACTCCTAAGGGCGCTTCACGGAAAGTTGAGTCATTGTTGCTGTTTGGTCAGTGATTTACTAAGTATCTGTCACGGAGGTAATCATTGTCCTGGGGGGAAAAAAACCCCAAACAACAAAAGCCAGCCAACCAAACAACAAAAAACTCCAAATGAAAAAAAAAAAAAGACAATTTTTCTTCTCCTTTGCAAAGGCAAATTCTCCTTATTGATTTTACTGATAGAACTGTTTGTGTTCACGTTCAAAGACTCATTGACTACCACAGGATAAACACCTGGAACAGGCAAGACATGAGAATTCTCCCTTAATTTTTTTTTGTTGTTGTTGCATTTGTGAAGCTTTGGCGTTCTGCTGGCCTGCCAGGAGGATTTATTGCTGAGTGAATTCCTCAGCTGTGACAAGAGGAACACCTGTTTCTCTGTGAGCACAAGCACTTCTCCATCAAACACAACATCTGGCAGTGGAAGCCCTTAAACTTGTGTTTGTGACTGCTCTGGGTAAGAGACTCCAGACACAACTTTGGAATTTCTCTGGAGAAAGTCAGCAATCCCCATGACACCAATGCTTCCTATCTTAAGGAAAAAAAAAGCCATAAAAATATATCATCCTTCTGTCCCTTAATACCTGAAAAATCTTTTCTTTTCCTACGAATGAAATGCATTATTTTGGATGCTGATATTTCTTTATCCCCAATAGCTAAAAATAAAGATTCCATATGAGCACATATATAACTTAATATAAACGACTTGAAATCTGCATAGTTATTTTCTGTTCTAAAAATTCCCAGCATCACACTCGAAGGATTTCCTTTTAAGCATCCTTCTGGTTTAAATCAGGTTGGGAATTGGAAGTGAATAACCCAGATATTGCTGAATACCTGTAATTTCTCCATTCTAATCCATGCCAATAATAATCCATATGTGATAACCATAGAAATGCATTTCAGGGTGCTTTTGGGGCTGAGTACCTTGCTAACTTGTCTTTTCTTCCTGCTCAGCCTGCTGGCCAGCTGCTTCACATCAAATCCACCCAAATGATTGATGAAGGTACTTTTAAACAGAAAAAGTACAGCTAACTAATGATGGGTAATTAAACTGTAGAACTCAGTGTTTCAGAACATGTGGAAATAAAAAATGATCTCGCAGATGGACAAATTCAGGGAGGAATAGTTTGTTCAGAGGTGATTAAACTTGGGTCTGGATGGAACTTCCAGATCAAATAATTCCTGATTGCTGAACGCTGCTGCCAAAAGCCTTTAGTTCACCCTGCAGTTCATGTTGTCTGATGCTTTGGAAATTCTCCCCAAAAGGAGGATTCAGATTAAAATTCTGCCCACCTTCTGTTTGTGCTTTACAACACTCGGTGTGTTTGGACAGGTTTGTTTCCTCAGCCCTTCCAAACTGGACACCAGTTGTAACCTCAGAGTTTGCACTGAGGAACTTTCCAGAGATAACATTGAAGCAGTGGCCCTTGCCCTGGAGATTCCCTGATCCCTGTGACTGGATTTCTCTGCAAGGGAGCAATCCTTGCCCTCCCTAGGCTGGGTTTTCCTCGGGCTGGAGCCGGGCTGGCAGAAGGGAAGGGAGGGGGGTGGAACCAGCCCTTGTGAGCCCGTGCAAAGTTCACTCAGCTCCGGTCACCGTCTGGTTTTGTAGAGTTAAACTGTAGCTGTGCTTGTGATTCCCTGGCCCTTCCCTCTGCATCCTCCTCAGGGAGGATCCATGAAGGGCAGGGGGTGAGCAGTGGAGTCTGTGTGGGCTTAGGGAGTGAATCTGTCCCTCTGAGTTTGTGTGATCCATCCCAGGCTGGGTTTGTGTCTGCATTCTCTTCACACTCTGGCAGCCTCAAACATCCCCTGGCAGCAGATTCAGGGCAGGGTGGTGCTGGCTCTCAGCTGCCTCCTCTGGGTGACTGTGGGCACAGGGAGACATGGCAGTGCTAGGGGCTGATCCAAACTGAGTGTCCTGGGCTCTTCTCACTTGCTTTGATGTCTTGAATCCATTTCTTCTGCTGCTGCTTTATCTGCTGTGCTGCTTGAGCAAAACAGATCAAAATTAGTTTGTGTGATTTGTGCTCCTGTGCTCAAGTACAGATATTTTTTTTTTTATTATTTCCTCTGGTATTAAGACTCATGCATTGAGAACTTGGAAGTTAAAATTCTGTATTTCTCATTCCCACACCCTGAATAGTTTCTTCATTTTTTTTTCACTGTGTACTGGTAAAAGAACTCCTTGAAAAGCTGCCTTCTTAAGCCTTGCTTAACACCAGGCTGCTCTGATTTTCCAAAATGCTGTGAAATCCAAAATTCATGATATTTAGTGAGTGTTATTAGCCCATGGTATATTCCATGCAGAGATCCTTCTTTGCCTCTTACTCACCTGCCTCCACGTGCAGTGGGTGGAATGCTGTTTCCAGGGAATCCTGCATATTGTAAAGCAGCCACTTCACTTCTGGGGAATTCATGCTTATCAGAGAATGGCATTAACAGACAGAATTGTAGCTTAAATGTCTTCCTTGTAGTCTTTCATGCAGCACAGCTTAAAAATTGTCATTTTCCTCTCTCACTGATGTTCTGGTAATTTCCTAGGAGTGTTTTTGGAGACTGTGTTAGCAGATCACCTGTCTGGCAAATAAACTAATATAATATATCCACAGTCATCTTTGTCCTCTTATCTTTGAGAGGCAGGAGAGATTCACCCCATTTGCCTCTGGGCACAGGCAGGACCTGTGGAAAACTTGTTTAGGGAACCCTCTTGAGCCTTTTATTGCTGTGGAACTTGGAGTTTTAATCATCAAATTTCAGGCTGTTACTTTGTCAGTGTCAAGAGGCTTTTAAATGGAGTAACAGCATTCGTGTTCTGGCTTTAAATGTGTTCTTGAATAAGAGCAGGAAGGTCAAAATCATATCCTAAAGTGCCTTCCAGATTTCAGGTCACTAGATAACATTTTTCTTAATTGTTAATCTAAATTTAGCAGACAAATTATCTTGTAGTAGCAAGTGCAGTGCCTTTGGCCTAAAGCTTTTGTTTGTGGTGTTGTTCTCTTGTGTCACGTACTCAGGATTCCCTGATTCATCCCTGGACTTTGCAATTCTGCTTTTTTCCCTGGGAGTTCAGTGAGAGCTGTCAGAACCTGCCTTGTCTCTAAATAGCCACAGTGTTATTTCTCCTGGGCCCCGTGGTTCATTCCATGAGATGAGATAATAAAAATTGAAGTTCATGTAGCTGGAGTTAAGACTGAAACTAAATTTTATTTGCTGTTTTAAAAGGCAGCTGTCTAGTTGTAGTTATTCTCTCAAATTTACCTCATTAAAATTGTGCAGCCCAAACCAATGCCAGGGTTTTGAAGAGAAGTAGCCAAGCTCTGAGAAAGCTTCTGCATTATCCTACAGCACTTTAAATTTCCTGCTCTACCTAAATACTTGTAATTTGTTTGAACTTAAAGAATCATGGTGGAATAGATCAGATAAGCAAACTGAAAATTGGCCAGAAAATAGATTGCCTTGGTGTGGCTCCGTGAGGTGCCCTGTTAAATACCAAAATAACACCAAGAAATGAACTTAAATCACAGTACATGAGGGTATTTCTCCAAGCATTCCAATTTCCACAGGTGTAGGAGTCTCAGAAGTTGTGCAGAATCTCCCTTTGTTAAACTGCTTTTTGTGGGAGGTTAAAGTTACATTAAAAAATAAAAAAAAAGGTGTTGTCAGTAGGCCTAAAGATAGGAAATTCTTTAAATAGCTCAGGCAGATGAACTCCAGCACTCCAGGAATGCTGCAGAGCTTCAGGAGGAATAAAGCAGGTGCTTTTCCACAGAAATTCAGTGAAATCTCCCCTGCTCAGTGTGGGATGAGTTGCTGGGGCTTTGCTGCTGGAAAACCTCTGTGCTGCAGCTGAGAGTTGGAACAGCAAAGTCGACAGATTGGGGAGGATTTGGGGGGAAAAAAAAAAGGCATTCAGGAATCATCTTTTTGTCTATAAATTTATGGAGAGGCTGAGGAATCTCAGTCCTTGAGGAGCCAGGAGCAGCAGGATGGCCAGCAGTGAGGGGATCTCCAATGAAAGGTATCAGTAAAAACCCTAAAAACCCTAAAAAAATCCATATTTTCAGTGACTCCTGATGCAGGGGAGGCTGCACACTCTGTCTGTTCTCAGCTGAGGAATTTAACACTGAGATTTTCGAATAAGACTCATAAATTTTGGATTTGCTGCTGTGTTTCAGCAGCTCTCCTGTGGGATGTGGGGCTGCTGCAGGAGCTGAGTTTAGTGCAGAAATTCCCAGTTTTGTTCTTTGCCTCTGTGGGTTTATAACGTTGTAAATTTTCACAGCTGTTGCTTCAGGGGTTGTAAGATGATGGAATTTTTTTTTGTTGTTTTTTGTGGGTTTGTCTCTGCCAGGCTCTTGTTGAAGGGTAGATTGTCTGAAAACCTTGGCAGAAGGGAAAACTTTTAATGCAAGACACTTTTAATAAAATAAATGAAATGATTGCTAGTGAGTAGGCAAAATCATAAGGGAGAATGGACCAGAATATAAGCAAAATAAACCAAGGTAAACAAGGAATAAATTGCTTTTGTATCAAAAGATATGTATTATCACATAAATACTCTATATGTAGATAAGCACCATCTCTCCAATTTTTAATTCCCCTCTAAAATGTAGGAGCCAGATAATTTTTTTTATAGAAAGAGAATTGAAAGGAAGCTGATTATTTATATTCTCAAGTCATTTCCCAAAGCTGAAGAAACATGTACAGAAAATCTTTCACTTTATTGCTGCCTGTTGAGTTATAGCCTGAAATGCAGAGGAGCAGATCAGAATTTAATTCAATATTTTGAGAATTCCTACTCTATACCAGAGGTGTAAAATAATTGTTGCTGTTCACCAATAATACTTTATTCCATTCTTTGTCCAGGCAGCTCTGCAAGTGTATTTCAAATTACATCAGCTTATTTCAAAGTGAACAGAACAGCTTTGTAATCAGTGATAAATATCTAATTTAAAGATAATTAAAAATGCTTGTCACATAGAAGCATATGACTTTTAAGTAAAAGTTGTTTCTGCTTGCTTGGGAGGTGATAAGATTGTGGACTAAATGTGATTAATGTTCTTTGCAGATGTTGCTTTATATGCTTAGGCTTTCAAAGTAAAGCAGTCTAGACTGTCTGTCTGCATTCTCCTACAGCTTTGATCTTGATTAAAACTGGTTCTATTACATTTATCATCTTCCTTTCTCCAATGCCAGAAAGTCTCTTCACTGTGTTTTTTTGGTATCTGTATTTGTTTGTAGAGAAAGAGACTCAGTATCATCTCTAAATGCTGGAAAAATTATGTTCAGCAAGTGGCAAAAAATGACTATTTTGTCTCTTGAAAGCCTTTAAAGGGTCCTTTGGCTTATTTCAGGTGCAGCAAATGTGATTCCAAATGTGGAACTGGCAGGGGGTGAAGCAGGTGAGCCCTGAGTGGGTTTTTCCCCTGCTGTTGGATGCAGATCTGAGGGAAGGTGGAGGATGCTTTGATCCTGTGCTGCTCTCAGCTGCATTTGTGGCAGCTCTGCTCCTGGGGAGCTGCTCACATCCATTGATTCTGCTCCAGCCAGATTTTTCTACCTGATTCTCCACCCTCCCAACTCTGGGGATGGAGCTGGATTGCTTCAGGCTCTGGAAAAGGGTCAAATGCAGCAAAGTGCCCAAATAAAGCACATTGGATCAAGGTACAATTCTGTATGGCTGCAGAGGAGCTGAAGGATGTGAGTTGCTCAAATCTCTGTTTAGGTGTTAAATCTGTGCCTGCTTAGCTCCTCATTTGTGTGCACCAACAACAACTGAAGTGATTTCTCCAAGATCTGAAATATTCAGATTTGCTGTTTATTTGCCTTATTTATTCCTTAAGATTGCTTAGGGCTGGTTTGAGAACTTGGTGTATTTTATGGGGAAGTTTGAAATGAAGGTAAAGCTTTAAATACTAAAACATTTTGGGTAGTTCTATTAAATATTAAAGTGGGATGGGGTTTGGTTTCTACCTCAATTTTTGTTGGTGTCTCCACTGAGTGCTTTATTCCAGTCTGTTGGTTGCAGTTTAGAAAATATTTGTAGCTTCTAGACCACAGGGGTGTCTTAAATCCAAGTTTGGGATCAGGGCTCCATGAGCTCATCCAATACACAAAATGAGGGAGAAGTAACCAGACAATAAGTTTTAAATAATATTTAGCTGTCAAAAACCACTTGGAAATCCATTATAGGAGGCAGTGAGTTGTGCATTGCTCTGTATTTGGTCATTAGTTAATTGTTTTCCCCCTGATCTTTATGAAATGCTAAAACTGTTCTGGCTTTGTTGTAACTTGGCAGTGATGTGTGAATTTTTTAAATTTATTTTTCTTTAGTTCTGTAGCAAAAAAATAAGATTTTAATGGTACAACACAGTTATCATTCTGGGGATCTGTAATCTTGCCTGAATGTCGATGCTGCTTTGGGGGAGGAAAATGAATTAAAAGGAAATATTTTAATGCAAGTCTCAGCCAGCAGATCTGCATTGCCCCTGTTTCAAAAGCATCACCCAGTACAGAAGTGATGGACTGGTTGGACTGGAGTTGCTGCTCCAAATATAGATCCTGCTGTGGTTGGGATCTGTGCAGAACCTCCTGAGAGTCAACTCCTCACAGAATTCCTGTAAATTATCTTAATATTCCAAATCAGCACACTGGAAAGTCAACACTGCAGTTTGGATACAAGCTTTTTGTAGCAAATGGGGGTTTTTAGGCTTTTCTTGCCAAGTGAAACGAAGCAAAACTGGCTCAGTTGAAGACTTGAAGGCAGTTTTTTCATTGATGTGCAAGTGAGAAGCTGAAATAGTTTGGGGTTATTGTGCTGTGGCAGGTGTGGGCTGTAGAATTGGGGTGTTTCACCAAAATTCAAATATCCAGCAGCACTTTTTAGTGTGGGTTTTGGATACTTTCCCTAACAAACAGTGATGCTCCTGTGAATGGTTCCTAAATGAGATTTCATTTGATCTATTAATTTTTAAATGTTTAGATGCTTATGAACCTGTAAGAAGTGTCTTAATTTTTTCATCCTTAGAAATAATTCCAGCAATAACCTTTAGTTATCTAGAAGGTATTTTTGTGCTGTTAAATGAGATGGTGTAGATTGACATCACATTTGTTGTTATTCATACAAAACCAGAAGTAAGAATATTTGGGGGCTTTTTGGACATTTTTTGGACATTTTCCTGAATTACTTGATGTTGGTAGGTTATATATGTATATATTTATATATATTTATTTATATGTTTGTTTATATATATTTAAATTCTTCACATTTTTATTTTAAGGAATAGGGAGATCATTTACAGGTTGCTAGAATTGAACTGCAATTCTTTTTAATAAGAAAGAATTTTCTTAAGAAAAACACCAAACATGGAAACATGAACTATTTGTAAGTGCTTGTAGGCAGGTAAGAGGAATAAACCCCACTGTCCTGGATTATTTTAGTATTGATTTGATTCTCATGTTAGGTCAGAGCTGATTAATTTAAAGCAGCTGTTGCAGGAGTGGCAGCATTTAATGTTTTACTGACAAGAAATGTGCTGGGTGGCCAGTATTTAGCAGATTTTTAAAGTCCCTTCTACAGAGTTATGCCGTGAAAAGAGTTTCAAAATTGTGATTTTAAATTGCTCCCCTTCCCAGTCAGGTGTTCTTAAAGTTCTGATAAGAAATACAAAAAAGAGTTAAGTTTTAATATGTATTATGCTGACTTTAATAACCTCCTTTTGATCCTGAAATGTTTCTTTTTTGGATTTGTTTTTTTGGGTGCTGATCTTGCTTTTCTGGATACAATCAGTAATACCATTTTTAAAAAGAGGATGAGTGGAGAGCAAAATCAGCTTCATGAGAATCCAGAAAGATTAGAAAAATTGAACAGAAAAATAGTTTTTTATTGAGGTGGATGAGGAAGTTGCTTTGTTGTTCCATTGCTGTTTCCTTCTTCTGAATCTTAAATAAATGGTGGTTTTTATGGTTTACCAGTCACTTATATCCAAATTTGTTGTCTGTAAAAACAGCCCTAATAGTGATTTTTAGTGAAATCTGTCAGCTCTCACTTCCTGAGGGAAAACTCACTTGGAGTGGCTTTGGAGCATGGAAAGGTGATGATGAAGGTTCAGAATGATGAGTATTTAAATTACGAATGAAAACATTTACTTAATGATGACTCCATAAGGTAATTGGACTCTGGATTTCCCTGATCCCTAGAAAACAAATCCAGAATAAGAAACTTGAGACCAAAAAAAAGTCTTTGTCCTCTTTTCTTCCCTCGCTGAGAGGTGCCAGGATCTGCTCCTTGGGGCTGGCAGGGCTGAGCTGCAGCTGAGCCCTGGTGTTGTGTTTGGAGCTGGGGCCTGGCAGGGCTGACTCTGGAGAGGATGTGCTGGCCATGTCATGGCTCTGTCTGTAAACATGGCTCTTTCCAGCTCCAGAAATGGGATTTTTCACTTAATCTTCAGATTACAGTCTGGCACGGGGAGCAAAGTCAGGCAGCCTGAGTGGGGACAAAGAGAAAATCCATTTCAAGTGACAGCCACTTTAGCTGGAGGTAAAGAGGCAGTTGTGCTGGATTCTTCAATATAATCAACACTGATTTCAGGGCATGAAGACACAAATTGTAAAACTCTTTCAGTGCAGACAAGGTTTGGAATTTGATCTCAACTGGACTGGACAGTAGAAATGGAATTACACAGAAGTTGGAGGTTATGTAGATGTTTGGCTCTAGGAAGAGAGTTCAGCAGTCACAAACATATTAGCATTTTTATGCTGATAGGTATTTACTCAGATGTGTCATGCTGCAGCCTGACATTTATTTAAGTTTAGTGGCTGAAGGAAGGAATTACTTCCACTCATTTGTGCCAGTTCAGCTGTTTGAGGCTGCACAGCTCAGTGGGATTTTGGATTGTGCTACAGCTCCAAAATGCTTTTCAAACTGGGCTCTTGCATCAGAGCAGACACCACGAGCTGCCAGTGTCATCCTTTAGGTCCCAAAATGCTTCTGTAGGAGTATTTCCCAGCAAACAAACCCAATATCCATCCCAGAGAAATCCTTGGGAATGGCTGAAGTCCTGACTGGAGTTCTGGCCAAGTGTGTGAGCAGGATGAACTTTGGGAGCTCTGTTGGGATGAGGTGGGGAAATGCAAATTAAATACTAAACCCCAGGATCATGGGCTGCGTGGAATCAAGACTTGAAGCTCTCCACAAATAAGTTGGAGAGTTGAAATTGGGAGGGGTGAGGAAAGTTTCCAGCTCAGTGGAGTAGGGATATTTAAAGGTTTGAATTTTTCAGCTCTGGGTTCTGCCTTTTCCCCCCTCCACGTTATCCTGTTTGCCTGCAGCTCCCAGGTAATCCCTCTGTGTGTTTACACAAACGTGGGACCTGTGTCTCCTCCTTTGAGCTGCCATCTGGACCAGGGCAGCTGGAGCTTGTCTGGATGTGCACTGACCATCCAGCTCAGCACTTGGGAATTTGGCTAGGCCAGCTTGAAGGAAAAAGACCCAGCTGATGCTTTAAAAATGAAAACAAGACCCCAAACAAAACAACAAATCTGCTTGTAAGTATGTTTAGGCTGGGGTTTTGGTTGTAACCACAGCAAAAAATAGAGAAGTATAGGGATGGCTGAAGAATTGGAATGTAAATAAGAAGCTTGATCAGCACGTGTAGGAGAACTGGGTGGTGTTTTTGCTTGCAATAGCACCGAGTGGGACACGACACCCACAGAGAGATTTGCTGGAGAGCTGACTTGAAGGCAGAATCACACTGGTCCTGTTGTCTTTTAAATAGTTACATAAGGTCCTGTAAGACAGAAAAAGAAGTGGGGGTTGGATATATCATGTGGAGGAAACATCAAATGTGGAGCTGGATGCTTGCCTCTTAGATGTCTTGACTGTGTTTTTGTTTGACTTGGTGTGTGGTTCTGTTTGCTTTGCAGTCAAACTGTTACTTTTTTGCATTGTGCTTGACTGATTTGGGAGGCAAAAGGTAGAATAATTTCTTGTGATTAGCCTGGATTAACTTTTCTCTGTGTGTTTTTGAGGGGTCAGGAGGGAGTCTGTGAAGAGGAGACTCCTTATTTGTCTTTATAAATGCAGGTGAGATATTGACACTGGTCATATTCAACAGCATCTTGGAAAATGTGTGAAACAAACAGTACAGGAGGAGGGTTGGGGAAAATGTCATTTCCTCATCTTCTCTTCCATCCTAACCAGAGAAGAAAATTTGAAGGCAGCTAAAATTGACAGCTAAAAGGAAGCTTTCCCAATGTTTTTTAATGAAGTGATTAATATGTTCAAATTTCCCATCTCCAGTAGGCTGCAGGAATTTCAACCCTCCATTGAAGAAAATTCTAAACGTTTCCTAGCTCACAGTTGGGAAGTTCTCAGGAAGTTTTGTAGCTCAGAGAAGAACCAACCCCAAAAAGGATCATTTTGATCCAAAATCCATTGGGATCCACAGCTGGGTGTTGCTGAGAGGAGCTGGTTTGGCATTCTCAGATCAGAGGAACAGCTCTGACAGGTATCTGAGATCATCCAGGGAAACTCCCTGGCAGGTCCCAAAATAGAAACTGCTGGTTGCCACCATCAGCATGAGACTCATCCCTGAGAACGATTCACAGTTCCTGATCCAGCCTGTGTGTCCTTAGGTGGTTTATTTAGGTGCTTAATTGGTGCCTTCAATGCTGAAGGGCCTTGTTTTTAGTTTAATTAACAGCATTCCAGGGCTCCATGTGGAAATGGTGTCACCCCCATGTGCAGTGGCACAGAATCCCTGGCTCCTTCCTGGACAGCTGCTTCCCTCAGCTTCATCCAGAGGCAGGAGTAGGTGATTCTTCCTGGATAATACTTGCAAACCCAGTCTGCAAGTTTTCATGTCAAAAAATTAATTGAGGTTTCTCCTTGTTATTGTGTGTGTTTGGGGTTTTGCACTGGGGAGAGGAGGATAATCCAAATTGGGAACTGGGTATTTTTAACATTAATGTCTGTTTGGCCCTATTCTATTTTTCCCAACATCTGAATCTTGTAGAATTTAAACTTTTTTCAGTTTTGAGCCCTTTGTTACCAATATTGGAATATCTTACCTGTGCCAGGAAGGGGACATTTGCCCAGCAGTGCCAAAAAACCTGAAGGCAAGTGCAGCCCCAAGGCTGTGCCTCAAACCAAACAATTTCTGGGATTTTTTGAGGTTTTTTTTTCCCCCCTAGAGAAAATCATCAGGCAGTGGCTGAGAGGTGTTTGTGCTGTGTGCTGCTCACACCTCCCAGTGACAGCAGTGGCATGTTTGAACTTGAAAACATCAGCCTGTGTTTGACTGTGTTCCCTTGAAGTCAGGGAGTGTGAAAAATAACACTTAACTCCAAGTCTCTGGAGATTCCCAAAGGATGACAATCTTTAGCTCTTAGTGGCACTTGGATTTCTACCTAAGGAACAGAAATGGTCACTGAGCCTTTTTCTCCATTTTCTGCCACGTGCTTTGCTCTGGAAGGATTCTGGAAAACTTGGGCACCAGAGATCTGGGGGTTTTCCCACTTCCTGAAAAATCTGAAATTAGAGATTTGGAAGTACAAGGCAGAAAATGGAAGTTCTCTACAAAATCCCATTACAGCATTATTAATTTCTTCTATCAAATGGCACAGGGAAGGACTGAGGGAACACACTGGAAAAATAATTCCAGCTTTTTTTTTTTTTTTCCTTCAACAAGAGCACCATGCAAATAAAACCAAGATATGTCTATATATGTAAAATAACATCATCAAGTGGTTAGAGCAGCTGATTTATTTTCCATACTGTAAGTCCAGAAGACTCAGAGTAAAAAAAAATGTTGTTTTTTTTTGTTACTGTCCACCAAGCAAACTGGGGCTGCAAGGGGTTTTTTAACAGTACAGATATTATTCCTCTCACCTTCCCCCTCTTCACTCTCAGTTCTGTTCCCTGTTTTTAGGTGACATCATCCTCCATAATTTCCACTCTACTGTAGTGCCTTTGGGTTGATCATCCTTCAGTTTTCCAGCACTGGATTCTTCTCTCCTTCTTTTTCAGAAGTGTTATCTCAGCTACAGAATTTCATACTTCCATGGCAGCCTCATCCCTACAAATTTTCCATTTTGAAAAGGTGTGAACTGCAAAAAAAAAAAAAAAAATTGAAATATTTTCCAAGTATATGATGAGATATCTTAGCAAATACAGATTTCCTGTTGTTTCCCCCCACTATAATCCTGGAGAAAAATTGCAGCTCTTGCTGCACAAAACTACACTAAAACTTACCAAGTTTTACCCCTGTTCAAGTTGCAAACTCATTGCTTTTCAAAGCCTAGTTTAGAAAAAGAAAGCAGCTTTCTGGACCATCAGGTTAATCTTTAAATTTGGAATATTCACAGGGCAGGGTGGCAGCAGTGCAGGTGATTTGTTACTTCACTGCCATGTTTATCTTTTTTTTTGCAGTTCTTGCCTTGCCTGAGTTAATTGCTGCTGTGTTTGGATTTAATGAATGTACTTTGGCTCAGCTCATCTGAAGTACAGTCCTTGTTTGACCTGGGAGCCTTGAGAACAGTGATAATAGCACTAATATTAGTCTAAAAATCAACAAAATAAGTTTGGGGACATCGTGGCATGGAAAAGGAGGACAGGATCCTTTCTCTTGGAACTCAGTTTGCTTTATTAGGTTGGAAATAACTTCTTTCTTCTTCCTTTGAGAAACATTCCCCTGGGTGTTATCAGAAAAAAAAAAGAGAGAATGATAAAATCCTGCTTCCTGGAACATCAAAGCTGGGCTTTTTTAGTCTATATTTGTAGTCTGTTCTTAGATATATTTGTAGGGCTAGAAAGTGTTTGAGATCACTGTGGAAACAAATAGAATAACACATATGGGCAAGTACTTGAGAAAGGTACCTGTGCAGCTACTGAAGGTTTTTTTTCCCAAGGTGTTATTTCTATTTATGCTGCATTTTCTGTTCTTTTCTGCTCCCCTAGAACAGCGTGTTACAATTCTGGTATTTTGGTGAATGGGCCATTCTATCTATAAGTTACTCAGTCCCTGTGGTGCTTCTTTTCTCTGCTGCTTTATTCCAATAAACTGCTCCATTCCTTGTATTTCAGTACTTCAAGAGTTCAAATTCATCTCAAATATAACACAATTTTAAGTAACCTTTCTGTTAGAGGCAGAGGTATCTGCCAGACTGAACCTCACCCTCTAGTTCTTTTATATACTGTAAGTTTTCTAGGGAATAGCAAAAAAAAAAAAAAAGTAGGAAAAAAAGTGTCCTTGGCACCATCAAACTAATCTTTGTAGGCTTTTCATCAATTTTCATGACTTCAGCTTGAAAAATGTTGTTACATTTCATGAAGCAGTGAGAGATCACAGACTGAGCTCCCTTTGCCCTTTGTGTCTTTACAGGGTGTCACCAACTAATCACGCAGCAAAAGCAGGATTTGGGAATGAGGGTAGGACGTGGGAAGTGTTGAAGCCTTCCCTGGGAAAGGAGGGAGATGATCATTATCACTTCTCAGATCAAGTATCAGGAAACCATTCCTGCATCACAGACCCAGGGGCTTGTGCTGCTCAGTTTTAGGTTTAGGGGATAAAGTTGGATGATGAACTCTCAGGAGTTTCTGTCCTTTTTTTTTTGGTGGTGATCCCTGTAAGAGACAGTTCCTATTCCAGCCAGCACCTTTTCCCAGTGATCCCTGACTGAATTCAGGCCATGTTAGTCCTTGGGAGCTGTGCACTGTTTGCCCCTTTTGAATTGAAAATCTGGTGGAGTTTTTTCAGTCATTCAGTCTTTCTGATTGAAAAATGGGGGTCAGTGCTTCCAGCTCCTCCTGAGGTGAGGCTTTCCAGGCTGCACTCTCTAATGGAATTGCTCCCAGTTCTGCTGTTTCCTGCATTAAGATTGGTTCAGAAGTTCAAACATTGCTTTTGTTCCCTCAGTGCAGCTGAGGATGGACACAAGTGTGAGGGATAGAGCAGCACTGGGATGGGAATGCACAGATATCCAGTAGGATCTGGCTAAATGTGCCCAAACTGAGCTCTGTTCTGTGCTTAATGCCCTTTGCTTTCCCAGTGTGTTTCCCCCCAGGCTGTCAGACCTCGTGTTCCATCCATAGGACACTGCTGGGGTTTGGCCCATGGCTTCTTTCAGCAGCACCATTTTGCTTGTGGAGGTCCAGGGATTGGTTTCTGAGGATCTGGCAATTCCATGTGCACTCCCAATGGGTACAGGAGCTCCATCAGAGACCTGCTCTGCCTAAGCAATTCTCTTTATTGTAAATGCCAGCTGCCCTTCTCCCCTGGGAGCTCCATCCCTGTGGAGTGGGGGCAGAGCTGGCTGGAAGCAGATGAGCTCAGGGCTGCCTTCTTGGTGTGCTTCCCCTTCTCCTCCTGCCTTTCTCCCACCATGTTCCTGCTTTGAAGGATGAATCCAGGACTGTCCTGCTCTGTCCAAGCCTGGGTTAGTCTGGCCAGACCTATTGCAGGTTTTTGTTCAGGTGAGAAACCCCAGCCAGATCCAAGGTCATTAAACCAACAGCAACTGCTGCCAGTCACTGATTGGAGCATTAATGGATCAAAAAATAGATGGATAAGGAAACCTGACTATAAAGAAGCTAGGAACAAGGAGAATATTTATGCAAAGTTAGTTTTACTTCAGCTCTTGAATTTTATAAAATTCAGCTTGTCTGTGGTCCTTCAAAGCTGGGCTTGGCAGCGGGAGAAAAGCAATGGCACGTGTGAGAGAAATCCAGGACTTCTGCTTTATTGCACTGACAGAACCAAATTGTTCAATCTGTTGCCTCATCTGTTTCTTGCCATAGCTGAGAGTTGTAAAGGTCAGGCCGTGGCAGCACAAGGAATAGAATGGTTCCCAGGCTGCCCCTGACAGCGTTCCCAGCTGCCTCCTGCCCCTCTCCCATTGATCCAGCAGCTCCTGCCTATTTTGGGAATGCGTCACAGGCAGGACTTTGGGATGCTCAGGATGGGCTCAGCTCCAGCCTCTTGTGCTGCTCTCCCAGGGCTGCAGCAAGGCTCAGGTGGGAATAATCCTCATTCTGCTCGGGAATGTGCAGGAATTGCTGCTGGGTCACAGTTATTGTGGATGAATGTGGATAAAGGAGGGAGTGAGTGATGCAAATAAATACCTCACAATGTGCTGTGGGAAACCTTTTCTCTTCCAGTCTGGTCCTCAGTGTGCTGTGCAAGGTAATGTCTTAAAAATACTGAATGTACAAATAAACAGGTAAAGTGCTTTGGGATCCTCCTGACCCTCAGTGGATCCTCTGATTCTCCAGCTCCTCGATTTCCCCCTCTGTTTTCCCATGGCTTTAATACAAGTTAAATGGTGGAGCTTCCATGGAGATGAATGGCACACTTTGGGCAGTGTCTGACAAGAGAGAAAACAGAAATAAAAGACAGTTCTTATTCCCTTCCTGTCTGTTGTTAACAGCCTTGCTTCCCAACAACCCTTCACCTTTGCAGGAGCCACACTGGTGCTTTATGTCCCATTAACTGTGAAGTTTTCTCCCCCAGAATCCCAGAAAGGTTTCCTGGATGGTCACTAAGTGGTCCTTTCCAGCCCACACCATTCTGGGATTCTGTAACACTCTTGCCCCTAAACACTTCTTGGCTTTTTCTGAGTTGGGGGTTTCTGAGATGAGCTCTCTGCTCTTTTGGCTCCTGTAACAAGATAAGAAGCACAAATGCCTTTTGGTGGATTTTCCTGGCTAAATCTCCTGGTTTGGCGAATATTTTAATTAAATCTTCACTGCTCAGCATTCTAAATTCTCTCTGCTATTGCTATGCATGGAGAAGTATTGCCATGACTTGTTCCTCATTTCTGCAAATCTTGCTAAGTTATGCAAGTCACTGTTTGACTTCACAGAAGATCTTTGTTTTATGTTTCAACACTTGGAATGCTGCTGAACTTTATGTGTTTTCTCCCTTTATTACAAAGAGGGGACAAAGGGCACATTGGTCCGGGCAGTAAATGATATTTTTATACAGCCTGCATTCATTCACATGCCTGACCTTGCAGAATTCCATTTAATTGTGTTTCCCATCCCTGCCAGGTGCCATCCTGGGCAGGTCAGAGACACAGGAGTGCATCTACTACAACGCAAACTGGGAGAAGGATAAAACCAACCGCAGCGGGATCGAGCCCTGCTATGGTGACAAAGATAAAAGGAGACACTGCTTTGCTACATGGAAGAACATTTCTGGATCAATTGAGATAGTGAAGCAAGGCTGCTGGCTGGATGACATCAATTGTTATGACAGGTGAGTTTTCCTAGGGATTTTTTGAAATTGATTTGTCATTGTAAACTTCTTTTCGCCTCTCCGTAATGTCTACATCATCCCTTCCACAAGCATGGCTTGAGACAAGGGAGTGTGTGAACAATTATCTTATTTTGAGATGCTCCACATGTCTTGTTTGCAGAATAACATGTTTCACCTTCTTAAAGAACCCCAAAATTTAATTTATTCATTTTTAGTCCATTAACAATAGCTTCTGTAGTGCCTCGTTATTGCCAAACAGTGCAAATACGATTATTGCAACCAGGATGCAAAATTCTCTCATTGATTTTTCCAAAGTCTTCAGAGTTGGGAAGTCAGCACTTTGTGTCTGCAATTTACCAGATCATGGAAGTGTTTTGGCAGTTTATTAATAAGCTCAATGGCAGCTCTAAGAATATTCTAAATTTCTAGTTATTTTGTTGATAACAGATGGTCCAGAAAGAACCCACGAGCAGTAACAGCAGGACTTGGGGTTTGTTAGATGCTGACTGAATAAAGGTCATGACTCTCTTAAGCAATGGTGTTGTAGTTTTTTAAATACTCCGCTGGGTTTTATTGGCCCAAAACATTTATTATTTGGGAAGGCAGAGAATTAAAAAAATAGATCCACAGTGGATTATCATTGAAAAGTATTGAAGAGTTATTTCAGCAATATTTTACAAAAGTTTTCCTTTGTGTTTCTTAAAAGTTGAATTTTTAGAAGAAAACTTTGCAGTCCTTTCTCCCAAATCAAGTTGCCCCCCCACCCCAGGCTGTTTTCTGCTTTAATGGCAGTTTAAAGCTCAGTCCCACAATCTAAAAAAAAAAAAAAAATCCTGAAATCATGAGATAAAATTCTCCCTTGAGCAAAGAAAAAAAAACCAATTGGGAAGAAGAAATCAAATGCAGGAAGGACAGTAAGGAAGGAGCTGGAAGCTGAGTAACTGTAAGACCTCATTAAGTAACTTGTGCTAATCACAGCCAGGGCTGTGTTTGCCCAGAACAGCCCAAATCTTATCTCTGGAGCGTGGGGGTGGTTTGGCTGCACTGGGAGCTCTGGGGGTGACTCCAAACAGCAGCACATTCAGGACATCAAAGAGAAAATGTTCCCTGGAAGTCACAGGACAGGGTGACAGCAAGAGCTCTGGCTCTAGGGAATAACCCCAAGTTTTGAAGATGAGCCCAAAACCTCCTTGACAATCTTCAGCTGTGTTGAAAATCCTTCAATATTTCTGCAGCCTGTTCCAGTTCTGCTCTTGGGTTGGCTCCTGGTTGCTGCTTTTTCTTCCCTGATGGGAATAGTTTCAGCTTATTTGTTAGAGAATATTAATAAAAAAGCCATTCCTGCAGTTAATTCAGGGAATGAAATAAGCCTTGTCCCTGAGCATAATGTAGACAAAGGAGATTGTAGAAATTTTATCATTTCTTTCTACAAATAGAATAAAATGTAAAAATTCTCCTTTTCATTTATCTGCAGCCTTGTTTCATCACTTGCTTGTCCTGTTGAAATCTGACTTGTGAACTGTTCCTCAATGTCCTGCTGGTGGTTTTCTTTAACTTTGTCTTAAAAATGACAAAAATGTGTTTCTGTTTTAATAAAACTTCATTTCTTTCATTAGGTTTAGCTGTTGTTTTGGTCATGTGTTAGTTTACACGGTCGATTTAACAACGTCCGCTTCGGAAACGTGAAAGATGGGCACATATTTTCCTCTTTGAATCTTGAGATTAATGAACCCAGCTCGAGATGAATGAACCTTTTGCTCTCCTCTCTGCTAGGAATGATTGCATAGAGAAGAAGGACAGCCCTGAGGTGTTTTTCTGTTGCTGTGAGGGCAACATGTGCAACGAGCGCTTCTTCTACTTCCCGGAGATGGAGGTCACGCAGCGTAAGTTCCTCCTGACAGGAATGTTCCACATGCTGCTTTTCCAGGAGAGCAGACTTCTCCAAAGTCTGACAGAGCTCTGTGCATCCCCACACACTTCATTTCTTCCACTTGGAAAGGTGCTTTCCTGTAAAATCAATGAAAGGCACTTCAGCTCTTTCCAAGGGTGAGGAGGAAGGATAATCTGAAGTAATTGTCTGGTTTAAGACACAGAAGTTAGTGTCAGATTTTACCTTAATTATATGGTTAAGCTCCTGTAAGGGTGTAAATTGTTGGGCTAAAAGCCTTCTCATCCCTGTATCCCTGTGCCAGCCTGGGGATGGTCCTTTTCTTCAAAAAATCCTCTTCATCCCACCTGGAGCTTTTGAATTTCTCTGTAAATGGACACAGTAACCTCTTAAAAGGGGAAAAGATTTTCCTCCCAGATCACAGGATCCTTGTGGGTTCTTCCATCTCAGCCTATTCAGTGGCTCTGAAAGACAACCAAATTAGCCAGACTTCACAAATAATTATCTTTAAAAACAACAGCTAAAAGGTGATTTGATTTTTCTTGCCTATCTTCTTCCAGTCAGGAATCTGCTGGAAAACTGAGTGATGTTAATAACTGAGCTGCAAACAGCAAATGTCTCATGTACCAAATAGCCAGAGGAAGTTGTTTATGAAATGAAAGAACATTTTCTGCCAGATTAAAATAGCCTTTGTTGACCCAGGAGATATTGTTGTCATTTCTGTCAGTGATGCTGCTAAGGCAATAATTGACATTCTTCCCCCTCCTGAGCCCTCTCTTTGCCCCAGGGGGCTGTGGCTGCCTTGGAAGCAGCTCCTGCTTCTGCAGAGCCTTTTTTGAGGTCATGGGGAAGTGTCTTCACCTGGAGATCTCCTCCTTCCAGCCAGGCACAGAAGGTTGTTGCTGGATCCCTGCATTGCTTGGTTTTCATTCATTAAGTGATGAATTCCTGCCATCCCCTGGGAGTGAATACAAACCCCCCTTGCCCCCTTAGGCTGGTGGGGGTTTAGAGGCCCAGAATTCCAGCGTGCTGAAGTGTGAATGTGGGATCTGAGCTATTCCCCTGCTTCCCAAAGTGCTGCCTTTTAACCAGCTCTTAGTTTGTGCTGGCTAATCAGCTCCTGGGAGCCTGCTGTGATGATGGCAGGAGCTGTTAGAAAATCAAGCTGCTGCACATTTCAAACACTGCCTAGCTTTTGTTCCTTAAAAGCTGTGTCCTTTTTATTTTTTGTTTATTTCTTTTTCTTTTCCCTTCAGCCACGTCCAATCCTGTTACACCGAAGCCACCTCTGTTCAACACCTTGCTCTATTCCTTGGTGCCTATCATGGGAATTGCAGTGATTGTGCTCTTCTCCTTCTGGATGTACAGACATCACAAGCTGGCCTATCCACCCGTGCTTGTTCCCACCCAGGTGAGCCTCTGCTGCAGGATTTGGGGGTTTTCTTTAAGGGCCAAACCATTCCTGAAGGGAATCTGTCTCCTGGCTGATCTCTTATTGCCCTCCTGATTTTGAGGTCCTAACGCTTGCTTTCCCCTAAAGCAGAGAATTAAGCTTTACTTAAACAGCCTTATTAATTATTCTTTGATGAATATATGAGCAACTACTTCATGTTTTTATGCATCTCTTTGTTTGGGAGGAGAAAAACTGAACACAGGGGGCAAAGACACAGTGAAGGGGTGCTGAGGGCTGAGCTGTAATGCTTAGCTGGAAACAAAAAAAAGAGTTGCCAGTTCATCTTGGCCATTTGAGGTGCTCAGAAAAGAGCAGCTAAGAGAGGATGAGCTGTTTTTAGGGAAGCCTGGAATTGGGATACAGGTGCAGTTACAGGGAATTTTAAGAAATTCTGTAATTCATGTCATCTTCTTCCTCTTGTTTGTGTATTTTCTGTTTTGTCTTGAAACATTTCAGTTTTAGGGGTGTTTGTGTTTTATTTCAAAAGGGTGAGGCTGTGGGCTCCACACTTGGATGTAACCTGCATCCAAACAAACCTGCTGGGGCTCTGGTGTGTGGAATTGCTGCTGTTGGGAGGCTCCAGCTGATCCTGGAGCTGTAATTTGTGCTAATACTGGAGTTCCTCTTCCTTCAGTTATGTCTGGAGATCCAGCTGAGATTAGGAGGCTTTTATGGAAAGAGTTAAACCAGGAAATTCTAGAGACCAAAGCAGAAAAGATGAAAAAAATGTGGTTGTGAAAATGAAGAGAGAAATAATTTTGATTTTTTGCAATAAGAATTCACTTGAGCTTTTAACTCAGTGCATTGACCAGAACACACGACCTGTCCTACAGTGATGTTATTTATGACTAAAATTCAAACTCTTGTTGTTTGGGGTAGGATTGTCAAGGATTGATCTCTGTGTGCTCCCTGCTCCAGCTCCTGGGATATTTCCAGTGCTGCTGCTTGACTCGAGGGTGCTGCAGGAAGCAGGATTGCCTGGGGTTGATAACTCAAGTGTTTTGGTTTCAGTTTCACAGTAATAGATAAGAGGAATTTGGGGAGAGGCAGTGGCCATATGTTGTTGCCAAATGAAAAGAACATAATTTAGAGGAAAAAAGTCTGTTTGCTGTCCTTGCAGAGAGGATTGCAGCTCCTCAGACTCCCTGCAATCTGTCAGCATAATTAGTTCATCCAGCTCCCATTTTATGGGTTTGGGGCTTTACATCAACCCAGTGGTCTTTGCTGGGAGATCAAATTCATAACTGCTAATTGTGGGGATAATTCCAGCCTGGGATTGTCTTCCCAAAGAAATTAAGTCATGGATAAAGCCCTGGAAAAGCAAGTGAATGTTAAATATGTGTGGGCTATCAAGAACTCAAATTCTGGTTCTCTCTCCTTTTGCTGCAGCTTTTTCCTTGCCTGGGTTGTGTTTGGGGCAGGAGGGACACCTGAACTTTTAATAAATAGGGTAATCAGCTGTTGTGTTCATGCTCAGATTGTATCTGTGGGATAAGTGCACCTTGGTGCTTTTGGGCAACAACATTTTCCTATCTTGTGGTGAACAGGCATTAAGGCTCATGTGGAAAGTCAGGAAAAGCCACTTCTGCCTGAAGAACTCCCCAGAATTATTATGTAAATCCAATGGATAAACACTCTCCCTCATGCAGCAGAGCAGTGGTTCCCACTTGAAATTTGATTACAGCTGCTTGGAACAGGAGACAGGGGAAGCAGGAAGGGAGGGAAAGTATTGGGAACTTTATAACCACAAATAAACTCTGAAATATTTGTGCAGTTAATGTGTTAATAATGTATTTAATAATTGGGCCACGAGTGAAGTTTGGAGGCAAATGGGTTTGGTTTAAATCTTTGTGTAGCAGTGATAGAATGGATGTACAGCAGGAAAACCAGGGATTGCTCCATGGGAGATCCAGATAAAGGTTACCCCTTTTTCCTTGGATTATTCCCAGAAACAATGGGAGTACAGAGCTGCTGCCCTGGTGCCAAAACTTCCAGGAAAAAATGAAAGGGTGGGTGAGGAATAAGCAAGAGATAAAAATGAGGAAACGCTGAAGAATGAGAAATGGTGAAAGAATTAGAAGAAGTGGTGATAAGTAAAAGATAGAGCAAAGGGGAAAGAAATAGTTTGGAAGATTTACAAAGGAAAAAAAGCAAGAAGTGCACTGTAAGAAGTGTTTGAACCTGTGAGGAGACATAAAGGACAATTAGTCTTGGCTTGTTTGTGCTGCTCGCTGTGCCTCAGTGCTGTGTGGGGAACTATCCAGTGAAAGCTGTCAAATTCCATCAAATCTGTCACTGCCTGTGTTCTCCACTGAGTTATTAACAAATCCATGTTTGCTGAATACATCTGTGTGTGTGCTAAACACTTAAGAACTCTTCTGTCTCCTTATTTCTGTTTGATTTAGCAAACACAAATTGATCAGCTGATAAAATTCAGGGTGTTTTAAATATTTGAATGTGCAGTTTTCTGCAGAAAGAGATGCTGGGACCTGGCTCATTTTCACTGAAGGCCACTGGGATGAGATGTAATTCAGGTTTCTCCCCAAACATTCCCAATAAAACTGGAGTGAGGATGGCAGGGAGCTGCTCCTTTCCTCCTGACAAGCCTTGAGCTGGGGCCAGAGCTGTCAGTGCACGTCCCAAGGGGCTGATGGGTGCCACTGTCACCCTTCCCACAGAGCTGCCAGCAGTCCCAGCCCCCATCAGCAGGGAATCATTCCCCTCTTGTACTTCCCTGGCTGCCCAACTTGGCAGGATTTTACTGCAGCACAGGGGTTTTTGGTGGTTTTTTTGCTTTGTTTTTTTGGGTTTTTTTTTTTGAAATAATAATTGTGTTGAGAGGCTTTGCAGATTCACTTCTCGTCTTTGTGACCTAATTTTGGGGATTTCTTCTGTGAAATGGTCAAACTCTCTGGGGTCAAAGATGCATCAGGGTTTTAATTTCTGAGCACAGGAATTCCTAAATCTACCTGATGTGTTTGAAATTTCTGGGATGATCTTTCCACCCAGTTTCCTGCTGAAGAATGAAGAATTAAACCAGGTGTTCAGGTGTTTTTTTTTTTTTTTTCCATTTTGGTCTTCCAAAAGCCACATTGTTTTTTTTTTTCTTGTTGTTGTTACAGATATTTTAATAGAAACATTTCAACACTGGAAAAATGCAAAAGGAGAGGTGTTTTTTTTTCAAGGGTTGAATTCAAACCTGAGAAGATTAATGGCTACTTGAAAAACACACGCAGGGAGAAGCCAGGTGCTTATAGGAAATGGGAAAAGAGATTGGAAAGTTACAGCAAATCAGGACCCCTGAATGTGCAGTGGCTCAGGAGCTTGAAAGTGGGTCCTTTTTTTTTTTTCCTAATAGAATCCATGGGCTGGTACAAGTTAAAATCTCTAACAGAGGGAAGAATTTGTGTGAAAACACCTAAAAGCCAAGTGCAGCTTTGACAGGTCAGAAAATGGTTGTGGGTAGCCCAAATTTTGGCAAGAGCCCACACTGCTTAGGGTTTTATTGGTCTAATTGGTTACAAATATTGTAACAGGCCCATTAGAGTTGGTTTTCAGGCAGCATAAACAGCAGTGAGTGTGTTTATGTACATTTGTGTGGGTGACAGGGCTTTTGAGGGGGGTTAACTGCTCCCAGTTTTTATTTATCAGAGTTAATTCCTGACATAAATCTCAGATTTGCATTTCTTTTGTAGTGTGATACCCTCAAAGTGGTGCCTGTTGGATTTCTGCTGGGAGCCTGAGGTGATGCTCTGTGGGCTCAAGGGGAGGACATTGCTTTATTACCCAGGGGTGTTAATGAGCACAAATACATCTTTGTAAAGTTTCCATGTGTGTGGAATTCATCAGTGTTTGGGGGAAGCTGATCCCTCCAGGGAGGACTGAGAGGTTTGGGAGAGGCCTCATTGCTCAGAGCTTCATTTTTTTGCAGTTTCACATTATGGTCAGAGCACAAAGGTTGAATTCATACATATTTCTGCCTATTGCTGAGGAATTTCCATAATTCACCCGAGCTGGAGAACTTTAATAATGAATAGGCCTGGAAAAAAACAGACTTTCAGCCCCTTGGGGTGGGTTCTGCTCTGCTCTGGAGCTGCCCTGAGCAATGGTGGAGGAGATCCTGGTGGATCCCAGTGCTCCAAGTTCTGTTACAGGTTTATAGCTCCATTCTCCAATGAATCCTGCTGGATTAATTATTGGTATTAATTATTTGGAGAGAGGGAAGTGTTGCTCAGCACTCTCCAGGCAGAGAAAGGCTCCTGTTGGCCCCGTGCTCTGGAGCATCCTGAGGGTGTGAGGGGAGAAAGGGATGGCAGCTGGAGACAGGGGCTTGAATTCCCTCCTTTCCAACATCCATCCCATCCTGGTGGAAAGGACAAAGGAGATGGCTCAGGTGAGAGAGTCACAAAATCCTGGAATAAATTGGGTTGGATGGAAACTCAAAACTCATCCCATCCCATCCCTGCCATGGGCAAGGACACCTTCCACCATCCCAGGCTGCTCCAAAGCCTGTCCAGCCTGGCCTGGGACACTTCCAGGGATCCAGGGACATCCCAGCTTCTCTGGGAATGCTCTGCCAGGGCCTCCCAGTCCAAAGTGCAGGAGGATGTGTGGAGGTGACCCCACTGAGGTGACACCAAGGTTGTTCAGCAAAAGAGATGAAAGCAGCACAAACCAGGGGGTCATTGAAATCCTGCTTTATCCTGGATTTCCTTCCACAGTCTGCAAACTCCTGCTGGGATTGTTTGAAGGAATCTTTAATACTGTGATTGATCTGCTGGGTGCAGAGTGTTGGAGTGTCCCCTGTGGTTCTGAATTCACTGCTCAGGTTCGGTGCTGGAGCCCAAATCCAGTTCCTGACTCAGGTTTGGTGCTGGAGCCCAAATCCAGTTCCTGGCTCGGGTTTGGTGCTGGAGCCCAAATCCAGTTCCTGGCTCGGGTTTGGTGCTGGAGCCCAGATCCAGTTCCTGGCTCAGATTCAGTGCTGGAGCCCAAATCCAGTTCCTGGCTCAGATTCAGTGCTGGAGCCCAGATCCAGTTCCTGGCTCGGGTTTGGTGCTGGAGCCCAAATCCAGTTCCTGGCTCCAGTTCGGTGCTGGAGCCCAAATCCAGTTCCTGGCTCCAGTTCGGTGCTGGAGCCCAGATCCAGTTCCTGGCTCGGGTTTTGGTGCTGGAGCCCAAATCCAGTTCCTGGCTCGGGTTTCGGTGCTGGAGCCCAGATCCAGTTCCTGGCTCCAGTTCGGTGCTGGAGCCCAGATCCAGTTCCTGGCTCCAGTTCGGTGCTGGAGCCCAGATCCAGTTCCTGGCTCAGGTTTGGTGCTGGAGCCCAGATCCAGTTCCTGACTCAGGTTCAGTGCTGGAGCCCAGATCCAGTTCCTGGCTCGGGTTCAGTGCTGGAGCCCAAATCCAGTTCCTGGCTCCAGTTCGGTGCTGGAGCCCAGATCCAGTTCCTGGCTCAGGTTCGGTGCTGGAGCCCAAATCCAGTTCCTGGCTCCAGTTCGGTGCTGGAGCCCAGATCCAGTTCCTGGCTCGGGTTCGGTGCTGGAGCCCAGATCCAGTTCCTGGCTCCAGTTCGGTGCTGGAGCCCAGATCCAGTTCCGTGCTGGGGTTCGGTTCCAGCGGCGCCGTTGGAAGTTTCCCGTCCAAACGGGAATTTCCCTGGGGCGGCGCTGCCCCCTGGCGGCCAGCGGGGAGCACTGCAGGGAATGATTCCTTGGAATTTCACCTTTGCAAGTTCCACGTTCCACGTGTTTCTGTGCTCTGTGCACCTGCGATGGGCGTTTCTCGATGCATTTATAAAATAATTCAGTTAATTTGCTATCTAATAATTCTGTTTTTCCCATTTTCTTTTACTAACAAAACTGGATTTCTTTGATTGTTGTTTTAAATGTGTTTTTGGTATGAGAAAGTTTTGCTGTCCCCGTGACTATTTCTGTTGTTAACTCACAAATAATTGACTTTGTCTCCTCTAAGCTGTTTTTGCATCTCATTCTTGGTGTAAATAGTAATTTCTCTTGCCTGTGTTTTTTCCCTCTCTGCAAGCACGCCTTTCATATAATGATTGAGGTAAGAGGATGTTTGTTCCTGGCTCTGGGGCTTTCTGGGGATGTGGGAGACATTGTTTGGGATTTCTCAGTATTTTGGCCAAGCCATCTGTCAGCATGTGTGGTTTAAAAATGCAGCTTTAGCCTGTGCTTTATGGAACTCCTAAAATTCCCTGGAGTTCCTGAGAGTGGTGGGATTGATCCTGGCACACAGGGACACAGCCAGGGGGATCCATCACCCCAGCCCAGGGATTTCCCTGGAATCAGAGGGCACATCCCACCCCCCTGGGCCCTTCCCATGGCTCTCTGTTCCCATTTCCCACCTGGAAACACCAATTGGAGCTGTGGGGTCTCCACGTGCTGATCCTGGGATTTTGTGGGGTGCAGGAACTCACTAAACTGGATCATCTGGAGAAAAATAAAAATACTCCTTCACCACTCAGTCTCTTCATTTTTCCCAATGACCAGGAGTTATTTTTATTTGTATTGAACTCCAAGTCACTGGGTCCCCTTAATTCACAAATTGGGTCATTCCTACTCAGCTTTTCAATGGAATATTGAAAACATTGAGATTTGAGGTGAAATAAAAATGCTCAATTCCTGTCATCATTAAAGTTTTCTAATGAACACCTGAAATACCTTGGAAATGCAGTTTAGAAAAAAAATCTAATGGTTTAAATGTATTAAAATTTTAAACATTTTCCTGACTGTGCCTCTGTAAAGAGTTCTCAGAGTTCTTTGGATCTCTGTTCCATGTTTGGCTTCCTTATCCCAGTCAGAGTCCTGCCTCCAAGGAGCTGCTTTTAATGCCTTTGAGCTCCACAATTGCTGAGCTGCTCTCTGATCTGGAGACCAATTTTTGAGGATTCCTGGAAGTCACCCTTCCTTGAGGAATACTTTCCCCCTATGACTCAGTCCAAGGGAAGGGGCAGCAAAAGGGAATTGGGCCCTGGATTTTTGAATAGCTGGGAAATCTGGGAGGCAAATTTATCCCTCTGCCATCCCTGCTGGTCTTGGCACCACAGAGATCAGCCCTAAAACCATATGGGAATAACAGGGCCTCTGGAATGTTAAACATTTTCCCTTGGAGCAGAGAGAGTTGGAAATATTGTCTGTGTAAAAATAGTCCCTGGAGCTGCAGAGTTTGGAGTTAGATTTTAACCATGGTGGTCAGAGAAAGTCAGGGGAAAAAAAAAAGAAAACTTTTCTTTCCAGTTGTGTTAACAGCAGGAATTCTGCTTCCCACTTGGAAAGGCCATGCTGGGAATGTGGTGTGGAGAGCCAGGGGTTTGTAGGAGATGGGGAATTTGGTGCATGGAAGTGTTGTGGTCTAATGGGGAATTAGGAAAGCACCAGGTTTTCACTTCCAGCTCTTGGCAGAGATGCTGGAACTGGGTTCAGCAAATCTCAGAGGGTTTTTGGTTTTCCTGATGGTTGGGGAAGAATTCAGGCACCAAATGCTTCCAAATCCCAGCAGTTCATTGGGAGGAGGGTGTGGCAAGGAAGGGGAATCCAAACCATCAGAGCAAAGGGGGATTTGGGGTTATTTCCCACAGATTTCTCTGCTTTAGACAAGGCAGGAGGTTCTGAATTTGAACAGTTCATTAAATCAGGGTTGGCTTTGGGGGATAAATTTCAGCATCTTGTTCCCACTTCCTCTTCTGAAACAACAAACTGGATTTACAAATATTCATTTAGTACAGTTTGTATTTTACAAATTGAGGGCACTGCTTTCCCTGGTGCCTGGAATATTCCAAAAGGGCTCTGGCAAGGAATGAAAGGCACCAAGGGAGGGAGATCTTTGCTCTCAGATTTGGTTTTCTGTGCTGGAAATGTTGATGTCAAAACTTGGGAGCTCTGTTGCTGTCACATTGACAAAAGGATTTCCTCCTTTTTGGGGACAGTGTTGCAGTGTGTCTCTAATTTGAATTTCAAATGCTGTTTATTCTTTTTTCCAGTTATTAATTTGTGCAATGAGGTTACTCTGCTCTGAATTTTTCTCTGAAACTTGTTCTTTTTTAATTTATTTCTTTTTGTATAAGAAAGCAGAGAGTGGATGTTTATTCCTGCCCTGAAACTACTCAGGACTTGTATTGTCAGCACTTGTCTCCACTCTCCCCATAGTAAAGGGTTCTTAACCCCAGAGTTTGTCACAAAATGTGTCTTTCCTGCACAGGATTTTATGGTTTTGATGGAAGTGCTCAAATATTTAACTCTTTATTGAGTGCTCTCCTCTCTCTTGTAGGAGCAACTCCTCTGGTGGTTTTCATTCTCTTAAAAATGGCTTTACAGGGGCTCTTTGGGGGAGGAAAAGGGGGGTATTTTGGAGGTTTTGAAAGCTTTGGGGTCAGTTGTTGGGGGTTTTATAGAGGGACAAGGTAATCCCACCTGGAGGGAAAGGGCCAGCCCAGAAGGCAGCAGAGCTTTGGCAATCAAACTGAGAATCTGCTTGTTCTGTTCAGGTGATGTGACACAGCAAAACAGAAAATCCAGGGTGTGCAAAAAAGTGTCCCCTCCCCTTTCCCAGGAAGGGGAGTGGTGCCAGGCTGTGGTGTGGGATATGGGAATGGGGACATGGATATGGGATATGGGAATGGGGATATGGGAATGGGGACATGGATATGGGGATATGGGAA
>JANPWX010000104.1:1210004-1220590 GCA_024734555.1 Trochalopteron elliotii
GGAGGGGCTGATCCCCAGCTATGGATCTGCAGGGTTCAAAGGTGCCACACTTCAGATAAACACAGAAACCTTCAGTGCATCCAAAGGGCTCAATGCAATTCCAGCTCTTAAAAATGGAACAAGTAAAGCTTGATTATCTTTGTTCCCTAATTTCTGCTGTGCTTTCCCACCTGGTTACAATATTCCTTAATTTCTGCTGAGCTTTCTTCCCACCTGATTAGACTAATCCTTAACTTCTGCTGTGCTTTCCTACCTGATCACATTATTCCTTAATTTCTGCTGTGCTTTCCCACCTGGTTCCATTATTCCCTAATTTCTGCTGTGCTTTCCTACCTGATCACATTATTCCTTAATTTCTGCTGTGCTTTCCCACCTGGTTCCATTATTCCCTAATTTCTGCTGTGCTTTCCCAGCTGGTTCCATTATTCCTTAACTTCTGCTGTGCTTTCCCAGCTGCTCACACCCTCCCTTGGTTCCTGCTGTGCTGTCCCAGCTGGTATCTGGGTGTGTCCCATCCCTGTGGAGATGCTCCCTCCTGAGCATGTTTCACAATCCCATTTCCCATCCTGTGGACAAGGGCTGGGGGTTGTGCCTGGATTTGGGAATTGCTGCAGTGGGATCCCAGGCTCTCCCCATTTTCAATCCTCCATCTGTAGTGCTGTCAGGGATGATGTGAATGAATGTCATTAGTAACAGCAGCATTAATTAATGGTCTCTCCTGATTGCAGGACCCTGGGCCTCCCCCACCATCTCCCCTGATGGGTCTGAAGCCTCTGCAGCTCCTGGAGATCAAAGCCAGGGGGAGGTTTGGGTGTGTGTGGAAAGCTCAGCTGCTCAATGAATACGTTGCAGTCAAAATATTCCCCATCCAGGTGAGCAGAACTCTTGGGCTCCTGGGTTATTCCTCACATTAAAGCAGCTTTTCTTGGCCCAATCATTCTGTAAATCCAAGTGGAAATGGCCTTGAGGTATAAAAGATGCAGGAGGAGTTTTAGTGATTTAAAACAAGTATTTTCCTGCAGTAAACACCTTACTGAAGCATAAACCCTGTGAAATGTGGGTTTCTAGCCATAAAAGTATTCAGCATCCATAGTTTTAAGCACCTCTCACCCACCTCTTGACCAGTTAATAATCAAATTAAATTGTACTTGGAAGGAATGTCCTGAAATGCAAACCCTGAAGTGATTGTTCCAATTAACCATGCCTCAATTAAGTGCCATTGCCCAGCAAGTGCCGTGGCTGGTGTTAAGTGGATTGCAGAGTTTTGAGAACACAGAGTGATGCTGGATGGTGATACTGGGATGGTTTTTACATTGATTAAAGCACCCCCTGCTACTCGAGGTGCAGGAATTTGTTCCCTCACAGAGATCCAGGTGCTGCCTTGCAGAGTAAACACTGCAGCCTCTCCTTACTTCACAAAAAACCCCACGTATTTTTTGTCAGACCGTTCCCAAACACTGAGAAACAAACTCCCCACAGGGCCAGCCCTTGATATCCCATTTTTTTTTTTTTTGCTGGATAACTGTGACTGTGCTGCTGTGCTTGCAGGACAAGCAGTCATGGCAGAACGAGTACGAGATCTACAGCCTGCCCGGGATGAAGCACGACAACATCCTGCAGTTCATCGGCGCCGAGAAACGCGGCTCCAGCATCGACGTCGACCTCTGGCTCATCACTGCCTTCCATGAGAAGGTGGGGCTGCCCCTCCCTGGGGCTGCCTGAGGCACCCCCAGAAAAGTCTCACAGACCTGAAATTAAAGCAGTAAAGGAAGAAAATTATAAGTAGCTTTCACTTAGCTGCTCGATTTTTACTGGGCGTGAGTTCGTTGCGATTCGTTTTCAGGCGGCTGAGAAAGTTGTCATCAGCTTTTACTGAGAGAGGAGTTGTTTTAGGAAACAAACAGAAATTAATTCTACCTTTTTTTTTTTTTTTTTTTGGCTTTTTAGAATGTGTCTTTTTTTAATATCCCCGATCTAAACCTGCCTAAAATACATAACCTCCCATCTTGCAGAGATTTTTGGGGGGTTATTTTTGGTTCACTCGTTGGTTGATAAGAATAAAAATGGAGTGATACAGATCAATTCTATTGTGACAGCAAAAGGAAGAGACACAAATACAATTATCAAAAATATGCTCAGTTTTATGTTGAATAATTTTGATCTCTTTAGATTTGTTCAGTGTATTTCACTCTGAAACTGTGGTGTTGAATGATTTCATCTCTGTTTTTTCAAAGTATTTCACTCTGAAGCTGCTGTTGGTCCATAAGGAAGGACAGTCAGAGGTCCAAAATCTGTGAATTGCAGGTTTTCCTTGGAGGAACAAATACAATTATTAAGAATATGTTCAGTTTTATGTTGAATAATTTTGATCTCTTTAGATTTGTTCAGAGTGTTTCACTCTGAATCTGTGGTGTTGAATGATTTCACCTCTGTTTATTTGGAGTATTTCACTCTGAAACTGCTGTTGGTCCATAAGGAAGGACAATCAGAGGTCCAAAAGCTGTGATTTGCAGGAATTGCAGGTTTTCCCTGGCTGAGTGAGGCTGAGCTGGGTGTGTGACTGTTTTTTCCTGCAGGGGTCCCTGACAGATTTCCTGAAGGCCAACGTGGTGTCGTGGAACGAGCTGTGCCACATTGCCCAGACCATGGCCCGGGGCCTGGCCTACCTGCACGAGGACATCCCAGGCCTCAAGGATGGCCACAAGCCTGCCATCTCCCACAGGTACTGCCCATCCCCTTTGGCTCCTGCAGGAATTCCTGCATCTCCCTGTTGGCAGCCTCCAGGGTGCATTTTTCCAAGTGTTTTGTTTCCTGCCCTTTAAACAAAGTTGCAGTGGCTGCACACTTGGATTTCAACATTTTCATTCCATCTCTGTGTCCCACATACATCATCCATATCCCTATACCCCTGTATTTCTATACCCCTATATTTCTATACCCCTATATTTCTATACCCCTGTATTTCTATACCCCTATGTTTCTATACCCCTATGTTTCTATACCCCTATATTTCTATACCCCTATATTTCTATACCCCTATATTTCTATACCCCTATATTTCTATACCCCTATATTTCTATATCTCTATATTTCTGTGTCCCTATGTTTCTATATTCCTGTATCCCTATATTTCTATATTCCAATATTTGTATATTTTTATATTCCAATATCCCTATATCCTTATATTTCTATATCCCTATATCTCTATGTTTCTATACCCCTATATCCCTATATCTCTACATCCCTACATTTCTATACCCCTGTGTCCCTATATCCCAATATTTCTATATTCCTATATCCCTATATTCCTATATCCCTATATTTTTGTATCCCTATATCTCTATATCCCTATATCTCTATATCCCTCTATCTCTATATCCCTATATTTCTATACCCCTATATTTCTATATCCCTATATCTGTCATACATCTCTGTTTATTTTAAAAACAAGCATAAAATTACAGTTCCAATTTACTGTCTTATTCATTCCCATAAAGATAAAGGTCTGCAAGGCCACTCCAAGGATTTATGATTATTATTCTGTTGTTTAACTTATCTATTCCTTTATCATTTTCTTGCCTTTCATACCATAATGTTCCTTGTTTCATCCTTTTTCCTTAGGGTTTTATGTGTATTTCGTGGTCTAGATCTCTAATTTGTGGTTTTTTTCTTGAACTTGAAAGGGACATCAAAAGCAAGAACGTGCTGCTGAAAAACAACCTCACGGCTTGTATTGCTGATTTCGGTCTAGCTTTAAAGTTTGAGGCTGGAAAGTCTGCAGGAGACACCCATGGACAGGTAAATCCTGAGTTATTTCCAGGAATTGATCCAGCTGGATGTGAATGGGAATTTCCCCTCAGGCTCATTGCATGGCCTATCCCTCCTTTTATCCTGACTGGACAATTCGAACGAGAACTTCTGTAACATTTTATTAATTATTGTTCAGAAACTGAGGGGTGAAACTTCCGAGATTTAATCCTAAGGCAGGAAGAACCCTGGCTGTGTTTGATCTGGGATAAAGCAGGGATGTGATTTGGCAGCAGGCAGGGTGGTGTGTTGCTAGAGGACACGAAATGAAGGATATGTACACAGTCAGTTGTCAGGGCAAAAAGAGAGAAGTTTATTTCTTGGATTTATGTAGATTTTGGACAATGACTAGGGATTGAAGGATGAGGTTGCCACCTCTCCGACCCCACTGGTTAAACTAGAAGTTTATCAATCGTTTTTCTTTAAAAGAGGTATGCAAACATTACTTTGTTTACCTGAAAAACTCTGAGAAACTCCATTACAAAAATGCAAACATCAGAAGGCTGAAAAAGATCAGGGCAACGGTGGTGGTGGGGTGGATTCTGGGCACAAACATGGGTGTTTTGGTGCCCTTGCAGGTGGGCACCCGCAGGTACATGGCTCCAGAGGTGCTGGAAGGTGCCATCAACTTCCAAAGGGACGCGTTCCTGAGGATAGACATGTACGCCATGGGACTGGTGCTCTGGGAACTGGCCTCGCGCTGCACGGCCGCCGACGGTGAGGGACATTCCCTGTGGGAGCAGCCCAGCTTGGACAGGCCTTGGAGCACCCTGGGATTGGGGAAGTGCCCAACTCATGGCAGGGGTGCCACTGGATGGGCTGGGAATCCCTTCCAACCCAAACCACTCTGGGGTTCTGCTGATGGCTGGAATTCCCAGCATTGCAGTCTTCTCTTTCCCTTGTCCAAAGGGTTGGTGTGGTGCCTTTAGTTTGAGCTTTGATGTTTTTCAGGTTCTGTGCTGCCCAGGGGTGCAGCTCTGAGCTCACATTCAGTGTCACTCAGCTCTCTGCACAGAGCAGGGACACAGAACAAATCCTTTCCCAGATGGAGACCAAGGAAAATGGTTACAAGTTTTCAGGCCCAAAATCATAAACAACAGTAGGCTGAAGAGAAAAAAGAAGGATGGGATTTAATAATCTGAAACTGTAATTAGACAATTAAACCCCAATATACAAATGGCCCAAAACTTATAACAGTGTGAGACCTTGTGACTGGGGTTCCACTTTGTGACGTTTTTGGGTCCACCTTGGGTGTAGCCCTGGTCAGGCTCTTGTACAGCCCAAGATGTACCTTAGAGGCCTTTTGATAAATATCTACTTTATTCTCCAGCTCTGTCCAGTCTCTGCATCAGTTTAACTGGTGTTTCCCTGTGCAGGGCCTGTGGATGAGTACATGCTGCCTTTCGAGGAGGAGATTGGCCAGCACCCCTCCCTGGAGGACATGCAGGAAGTCGTGGTGCACAAAAAGAAGAGGCCTGTCCTAAGGGAGTGTTGGCAGAAACATTCTGTAAGTGTGACCCAACCTTCTGCTGCAAGGCTTTGAATCCCACCTTGTGTCCATCACACTGGGGTTGGGAGGGATTTAGTAAGTCCAGTACGAGTTAAATGGGCTCTAAATGTTCCTCATCTTAAGCTGCTTCTTCTCCAGTAGTAGAAAGTGAGTGGTTTTTTCCATTTTTTGGTGGAAGAAGAGATCCTGGAGTTACTTTTTGGTGAAGTCCCATTTGGGGGCTGAGGGATTTACCTTTTTAGAACACTGTGAGGCTCCAGCACTGTGCAGGGTAGGATTTGCCTCATGTTGTTGAACAGATTTTGTTCAATGGTGCAGAACAAAGCAGAGCTGAGGTCCCGTGGGACACTCCTGGTTCACACCAAACCCAGCCCCACATCCTGTGAGACACAAAGGCTCCCATTTGCCAGGTGTCCCTTAAAATGCCATTTTGGATCTGGACAGCCCCCTCTGCAGCCTTCATAGTGGGTTGTTGCAGCAGCCCCCTTGTTAGAGGATAGAAATGAGCCAGGACACAAACTTCTTGTTTATCAGAGCATGAAAAGGGTCCTGGTTTTATTCCTCTTTACTGCTCAGCCATCCTGACTCGAGCCATTCCCTGACTCTGGCTGCAGCAGCTCCTGCTGTGGCTTTCCCTTGCAGCCTCTGACTGCTGCTTATTTCCTGCTGAAATCTGACTGCAGGTGTCAGTGTGCAGACTGTGACTGCAGGAATTAGTGTGGAGACTGTGACTGCAGCTTTTACCCAGCTAGACTGTGACTGCAAGGATTAGTTTACAGACTGTGACTGCAGGCTTTTACCTGGCTAGACTGTGACTGCAGGGATCAGTTTGCAGACCCTAAATGCAGGCTTTTACCAGGCTAGACTGTGACTGCAGGGTTTTACCAGGCTAGACTGTGACTGCAGGCTTTTACCAGGCTAGACTGTGACTGCAGCTTTTACCCAGCTAGACTGACTGCAGGTTCCAACAACAGGCTCCAACTGCAGCCCCAGACTGACCTCACAGCAGTGATTGTCTCTCCTCAGGATCCTTCTCCGTGCTCCTCCATGGTGGTTCCCTTCAGCAGCTAACCTTTATCACACTTATCTTGACTGGCTATACTCATCAGGGGCGAGGCTGTATTGGTAATTAGCAGAGCTGTCACTAATCAGGGGCAAGGCTGTATTGGTAATTAGCAGAGCTGTCACTAATCAGGGCCGAGGTCCCCTGCATCCCCCTGCCCTGCAGAGGGTGGTGTGTGATGGTTTTCCTGGCTGTTTCCCCAGGGAATGGCCATGCTGTGTGAGACCATCGAGGAGTGCTGGGATCACGACGCCGAGGCGCGCCTGTCCGCCGGCTGCGTGGAGGAGAGGATCATCCAGATGCAAAAACTCACTAACATTATAACCACAGAGGACATCGTGACTGTGGTCACAATGGTGACAAACGTTGACTTTCCTCCCAAAGAATCCAGTCTATGATAGTTGCACTGGTCATGGAAGTGACCACAGGACTCTTCACTGGAGCTGCTACAGCGCACGGACTGCTGGCGTCACTGCTGTTCCGGGTAACAAGGACGGGTGGTAAGTCTCTCTGGAACTTCACCAACAGGTGTTCATCCTTTGTTTTCCCCCTCCTCCTCCTCCTCCTCCCCAACGTGGATCCATGAGACTTCCTGCATTCCCTGCCTACACCTGAAGGACGTGACTGAGAACCCCTCACGTGCTGATAAAGGAACTTACGATGAAGAATCCGGACCCAAACGGGCTAATGAGCGTTTTAAACACTGACATCCGATTTCTTAATCCCTGTCAGAAGACACTAATTCCTTTAAATGAACTACTGTTATTTTTTTTAAATCAAAAACATTTCATTTCAGATTTAAAAACGACAAAGAAAAAAAAAAAAAGGGTAACTTGTTTTTATTGCATTTGTTGTTGTTTATAAAATGACTATTGTAATGCGACTACGACACAGCTTGTGAATGTTCCGTGTGCTGCTGTTCCGTGTACAGAAACAAGAGTAATCAATGGGATAGAGCAAAGAGGCTTCCAAGTATTACTTAACCTCCCTCAACCAGGTATACCTCAGTTCCACCTCGCTAAATTATGATTGACAACACTAATTGGAATAATAAACCGCTCCGTGTTTTGTAAATGATGTATTCCCAACTCCCTGTGTTATTTAAGAAGGGGAAAGCTTCATGCCCCCAGGAAGTGGCCCTTCCTAGAGCCGTGTTTTTAGCCTTTTCTTGTACTCGCTTGTTGTGTATAAAAAAAAAAAGAAAAAGTGCTGTTTATTGAAAGAAAATTTTCCTTCCTCTTTTAGTTGAAAGCCTTTCCCTCCGTTTCCCAGAGTATCTCATCCATTTATTTAACTGAATACTATTTAGGTTTGCTGTGTCTGAGGAATATTTGAAACCTTAAGCATGACTTTTTTTTTTTTTTAAATTTTCTCTGAGCTGTGACACTGGAAAGCTCTGAATTCTTCTTGTTGTTTTTTTTTTTTTTCTTTTTGAAAAAGAGTCTTTTTCCTATTTATGTTTGTGCCGAGGTCGCCGCGTGTTCCCTGTCCCGGCAGGCAGTGGGGGCTGTGTCACTGTTTCAGGATCACCTCAGGAAGCTCAGTGCCCCCAATTCCTCACCCTCTGCTTGGACGTTTGCAGCTTCCCCTCCACTCAAAGCTCGCTGCCATCGGGGGGGATGAGCCTGGAGTCACACACCAAGTTCTAGCCACAGATTCCAGATCCTAAACGTTACAAAGTTCAGGGATAACCTAGTTCTGCTCACGATATGCAACGACTGTTCCGAGGTAACGAAAGGAATTTCAGTGTCCAGAGCACAGACTCACAAAAAAACCAGGAAAAACATGGAAATGGCTTCACAACTCCAGCACTGGAGTTCAGGATGTCAAGCCTTTATGCTGGAATTACAGTGACTGGTAGCTGGGTGCCAAAGTGCTTCTCCCAAATCCCATCCCAGTGCATTGATTGGATCCTCCACACCAAATTCCAAGGCAAATAAAGGTTGTAACCCCCTGGAGCGCAGAGCCGGCAGCGGCCCCTGGTGTGCTGTGTGTCCTTGTGTCTGTGTGTCCACATCCAGGGTCTCTGGAAAGCAGCAGGTGGGAGCTCCTGAAGGCTGGCTGGAACCTGGACCTGGGAACTTCATCCCTGGGAGCAGTGGGCTGTGATGGATAAAGCAGAGCCAGCTCTGGGCAGGGAGGGAGGAAGGGCTGATGTTGCACCCGGGGCTGTGTCCGAGGATCCTGCTCCAAGGGCCCCTTGGAAAAGGGAAAGAAATCCAGTTTGTGGGGTCCTCTTGGCTGGACACTTCCCTTTGGCTTCTGTTTCTGCTCCACTTTTAATCAAACTTCACACAGAGCAGGGCAGGACTGGAATTCTGAACAAATCTCAACCCCGTCCTTCTCCCCAGACACCTCAGGGTAAAAGGGAGCCACGGGCTGGTTTCACTCTGTGCTGTGGGAATCTGATGTGAAAACTGAAGCTCCCAGTCCCTCGTGTGTGACCCTTCCCACGGAGCTGCTGCAGGCTCGGGGCTGGCTCCTGCCTTTGGGATATCCCTGTTCCAGTCCCAGCTTGCTGGCATTTCCCAGCATCATGTAGCGTCCCTGAGGAAAGGCTGCTCCCTCCCAAAGCTGGTTAATGGGTCAGAAAGATCTCCCTGAGCTGCTGTGCTCCAGCTGTGCCCCCAGGGCCTTGGGAATGGATTCCTGGTTCATTTCAGAGCATTTGGGAGCAGCGAGGGCAGGATCCAGGAATGTGGTGCCAGGGAGGGTGTGGCAGTGTTGGAGCAGTGCCCTCGCTCCCTTCCTGCCTGGCCTCACCAGCTGATTTAAGGTGTGAGAGGGTGACAAGTTCCTGTCCCACATGCTCAGAGCTGCTGAGGGGGTTGAGCCAGTGCTGCCCTTCCTGGGCTATTCCCAACTCCCCCATGAGCAGGGAATGACCAGGAACAGCAGGGTGGAGTTCTCAAACCTCCTGTAGCCAGTGCTGGGACTCGTCCTGCTCCCATCAGCATCCACACAATCAGTCAGGTCACCCCTCTCCTCTTGTCCAGCGTTTTGAACCCTTTTCAAGACATTTCTGTTGATCAGGAACACTTGGTACAGAACACAGAAGCTGCAGCACACACCCCTGGGTTCAGGCCCCCAGTAGCATCCTTGATGGAACATCTGTTACCTCAGATACTCAACCAGCAGGACTGCTTTGCTTTCTCCCCACACTTTGCTTTTGTTCAGTCCATCTCCTCTTGGTTACCTCGAGTTTGGTGAGCAATTACTTTAACTTTCCTCTTTGTATTTGTCAGTGTTTTGGGCACAGGTTGTTGTACTACTGTCAAAGGGCACTTGCTGCTTTTGTGCAAGTGCCAAAAAAAACCAACCAACCCCCCCTCCTTGCCCTCAATAAAGTGATTGTTAAATATTGTACAAATACAAATGTATACTCTGCCCTCTTCCCCAGCGGGAAAATAAAAAATGTGACTACTCTGACTTGCAAATGATTCTTTGGAAACTTTATTTTAAATTCATGGGGCTGGTCCTACAGCAGCTCCTGAGCCAAACTCTCCAGTTTTGCTACAAAAAGTTGGGTGTGGAAAGATGTTACCTTGTGCTTGGCACAAAATAGCCATTGCAGCCTGTTGGATGAAACACTTAATGAAGTCAATTCGGTTGTAATTAAAGATTTAATTGGGTGAAGTTTCCGTGTCAAGTCAGATTTGAGAAGGAAAAGTGCAGCATGAGCTTTGCCCTGATGGGGCTGGAGAAGGGAACCAGGATCCAGAGCCCTGAGCCACACAGAGCAACTCCAGAGCTGGGATTTCTCCAAGTGGGAACTGTGTGAGGAGCAGGAGCTGGCACTAAAGCCCCTGGGGGTGTGAGTGAGGGAACAACAACACCCTTCTCCCTAGAAAATCCCACATGGATCAGCAAAGAAAAGCTGCTTCCAAAAAACTTACTGATCTGAGCACCTTGGTGTGAGCAAACATTCCTGGAGTAAACTCTTGTGGGGTTGTGGAGCTCAGAGCCAGCTGAGGGAGGAGGCTGCCCACTGTTTGACATCCGTGGGGCAGTTGGGGTACAGCTGCAGGGCCTCCATGATCTGGCTGCTGTCCAGCAGCAGCTTCATCAGCAGGAACTCGCGCTGCGCCCGCGCCGACGGCCGCTCCAGAGGCTGCACCAGCTCCAGCTGCAGCAGGTGCTCAAAGGCCTGGGATCAAGGGAAACAGGGAATGGAAAGGAACAGCATTCCTGCCCCTAAACACCCCA
>JANPWX010000104.1:1235146-1252840 GCA_024734555.1 Trochalopteron elliotii
ACACCGAGACACCCCCCCAACCCCCCGTCCCTCGGGGGCGGCCCCGCGGAGCGCCGCTCCCTCCTCCTCCTCCCCCTTTATTACCCTTTGTGTGCGTCTCCGCCTTCCTCCCTGCGCCCGGGGGCCCTGAGGTGAGTGCGGGGGGAGCGGCGGGGCGGCGGGGGGGGGTGTTGTTTGTTTACCCCGTGTTTACCCCCCTGTTTACCCCGGGGGGGCACCGCCTGTCACTTGGGGCCCCTTCCCAGCGCCCCCCCGCCCCAGCTTTGTTGTCGGGGGATGCTCCGGGGATGCTCCTTTGGGCCCCTCCGGAGCGGGAGGGGACGGCGGGTGACGGCGGCGGGGGCGCCGGGCAAAGTTCGGGGTGGTGCGGTGGGTGCTGAGCCCCGGCCGAGTCCCGAAAAGTGTTGTTTTCCTGGGATAACAGGCAGCCCCGGCGTTGCCCCCCCAGGTTTCCAGGCCGTTGTTTGACTTATTGTTTGAGTTATTAAACCCCTGCGGTGGTGAAGGTACAAAGCCCACTTGTACAAAGACCCTTTTTCCCGAGCTCAACTTCCAGGGATGAGACAGTCCAAGAGAGCTGGACTTGGTGTTTGCTGGGTTGGGATGTGATTGGTGGCAGCCCCTGGTTATCGGTGGTGCCCGGCTATATTTGGTCAATGGTTTGTTCGGATCTATACGTCGGGATGTGTTTTTTCCATGGCTTTCTGCTGGGAAGGCCAAGTGTCTCCATCCCCGCTCACCGTGTTGGGCAGGTGCTGCTGGTGGACGGACCTGACTGTGTTTTCTGCTGCTTCGAGGGAAAGTTACGTGTTAAAACGTCTGAAAGAGGTTAAAATGGAATGGCTTTAAATGTCAAACTAAATTCTGGGCTCGAGGAAATGTTGGGAGAAGCCTTCTAGATGTTTGTGAGGATCCAGAAGTAAGAGTTGGGGCATTAACACCGAGTTGAACTGAGAGGGTCCCCTACACAAGTAGGATGTTTATATTGGAATTGCTGTTGTCTGCGCTTATTTCTGGAGCTTAATTATGTCCTCTGTAATTTCCAAAAGGCGGTTGGAGTGCTTTGGTTTATTTTTGGGCTTATTATTTTTGGTTTATTAAGTGCTGGGTGCAGGACCATGGAGTAGGCCATGAGTGTGTGTTCCAGAGGGGCATCCCAGTTAAATGGTGGTCAGCAGGGAGTGTGTGTCATCTGTGCCTCATGCTGAAGGATGCCCATGAGAAAGAGCTCTCCTGGCATGCTGGGCTGTCTCCCATTTCTAATTTGTGTTTGGTGTGAAGCAGCAGTTTTGGGCTCGAAGAGTTTGTGAGAGCCATAATTTGATGGAAGGAATAGGAGAAAAGCAGAGCTGGATTGATACTTGTCAATGTTGTGATGGAGGATTGGAGGTAGCAGCCATAAATGTGGCTCTTTCTGATAGTTTGCTGTTAGTTTTCTTTTTGCTTGTAATAACTTTGACTTTAAACGTGTGGGGAAAAAACCTCAGTGGTGACAATGCCCCAAATCAGCAGAAAATCTGTGTATAAACAGCCATGATGTAAACATGTGACTCTGCTTTTAGTTTGCTACAGGTAAAAGCCTGTCCAAGAGTAAAGGACATAATTTCATTATTCTATTTCATGACAGTGCTGCTTTTCTCAGCCTGAGATCCCATTGATCTGCTTTCCTCTGTCCATGGAAGCCTTTAGTGGCTGCAGGATTACATTCCCTGTGTGTGTAGAGCTGCAGCTCTGCCCCCAACTTCCATGGGCCTACAGGGATGTGATACATTCATTATTACAGGGATTTAACCATCTCCTTGTGTTTGGGCCTTTAAAGGAGCCATGGTTTGGTTTCATATGGTCACACTGTAAAATTGAGCAGCATTCTGAAGCTGGGCAGAATAATTCAAGGTTTTCTCTGACTTCAAATCCTGGAGATAAAATGACTGATCAACCTTCATTTCCATAGGCCTGCAGTCCTGCAGCCAGCTCTGTGCTGGAGGGAGAGCTGTGGGATTTGGTGGGATTGGGGTGGGAAGGGCCCTCTGAAGGAAGCACTGGTGGCACTGGGATTATTCTGGGTGGCAATTCCTGCATTTCTGCAGCACCGAGGGGTCTCAGGCTAATCTGGGGCTTCTGGCTGCTGTCACAACCTTCCAAGAGCTGCAGGAACTGAATGTTTCAACCTAGGAAACATTCTAGGAAATGTGAATTATCAGCAGCTGTAACTGAAAGGCACAGTTTCCTTTTATTTGGGTTTTCTTAAGCTCCTTTTGGTGCTTTTATCGAGATATTTACAGGTGCTAATTGCTCTTAGGAAAACTTTGTGCAGATTTTCCAGTTCTTTATCTTTGGGAACAGAATTCATAATTCTTTTGCTGGATTGTGGGTCAGTGGCTCTAAGGGCAGATAGTTTGGAATTAGCCAGGACCTGCCATGGCTGTGCTGAACACAAAGATGCTGTTTAGGCCTGACTTTAATAATGTTTCTGTGGAGTTTGCTGCTGTGCCTTCCTCCCTTTGTGGAAGATGAGTTGGTCTCTATTTGGATTAGGGAGGAGGATGTTTGAGGAGAGTCTTTATGATGCAATACCTTCAATAATTGAACTTTCCTTGTCCAACTTGGCTGTGGAGGGATCAGTGTTCCTCCTTGTTAAAAAGCACTGGAGAGATCCTGCCATCAGCCCTCTCCAAGATGGAATGCCTTGGGTTTCAGCTGCCTTATTTAATTTGCCTTGTCAGTGGATTGAATTTTTTCCCTCCTGTTCCTCGTGGTTATTCCTTCTCAGTGGCTGGAGCAGAGTGTGTGAGGCCACCATTGGTTTGTGGGTGAGCAGCAGGCAGTGCTCCCTGTGTCTGTTCCCTGTGGAAAGCAGCAGACCAGGTGGGAGGCCCTGGTGCCCACCTGGAGCCCCACTAATGTCCCAGGGTCTCTCCATGGGCTTAAGAGGCCACGTGCACAAAGCACTTCAGTCTCATCTGTTCATGGGCCAGGGACACAAATTTTGAGAGTGGCTGAGCTTACCTGTGCAAAAATCCTGTCAAAACTTTGGGCAAGTGGGGGATTCTGTTGGTTTTTTCAGCCTTGTTGGGTTGTCTTAGGGTTTAGTTTTATTCCCTTGTTGCTGTGTTGGTTCTTGTTCTGTCCCAGTGGAAGTCAGGACTACCATTGATTTCAAAAATAAAAAGATCTAGGATACATTTATTTCCTTTTTAATGCTCTTATGTCATTAAGGACCTGCTTATTCTTTTAAAGAGTTACTTGAATGTTGGGAACCACAGGCTCTCATTGGCTTTGCTTTGTATTTATTTTTGGGAGCTATTAGGTGGAATAATACTGCTCCATCAGTTTCAAATGGGCCTGCACAGGAACCAAGGCTGGTATTAGGGATGAAATTTGGGAAGAGCATTGGAAATAGCTTTCAGGATGCTTTAATTCTCCTCTCTGTGTCTGGAGCTAAACGAAGAGGGAATGAAACAAAAAGCAGCAGTTAAGGAATTGAGAAGTGCTGACTCCTTCCCTCTCTTGGATTCCAAGTTCTTTATTACAGCAATTCCTATTTTCCTGATGAATCCTCTAGAAAGGAGTTCAGACTTGGTACTATTTTTAAATCAAGGTAAAATTTGTCAAAATCACTTGGACCACAATGTTAAAAAGTGTATGAAGTACACATGCAAATGAGTTTCTCTGCACACCCAAACACACACACACATATAAATACATAAATAAGCATCTACAAGAAGTAGTCAAATCCAAACAATTGGAACTTTTCAGTGGTGTTTTAAGGTGCAGGATGTGCACTGTGAGTCCCCCAGCTCCAGGCTGGGGGCCCAGAGCAGCAGGGATCACTGAGGGCCCTGCCATGGCTATTCATAGAGCTTTGGCAAATGAGTTGCTCATCTGGGTTTATCTGCAGCCTGACAGGTGCTCCCAGCCCCAAAATCTCCATTGCCTTGGGAATGGCTGAGGAGACAAATCCTGCACTGCCTCCAATTGTTGGTTCTTCAGGCTGGAGCTGCCCAAGATACATTTCTTACTTGTTTGAGTTGGTTTTTTTTTTTTTTAATATTCTGTTTCAGGAGCTTTAAACATGCTTAAAAATGAAATGCTAAAATGCTTGAAAATTCCTTTATTATGTTTCTAAGCAAACCTTTATTCTTCCATTTATGACTCTCCTTAAATTCAATGTGCTGTTTATTTTATATATTTTTATTTTACAGAAAATGTTTTAAAGTAAGCCAGCAATATTTTAAATATTCTTACCCTGCCACAATATCTGATAACCAAAACCTACAGAAGCAATCTATTAATTCATTACCATGAGGTAAAATTGAAGCTTGGGATAAAAAAAAAAAATACATATTGTCATAATTTTTGCTTAGTCTACATTTTCAGTGGCATTAAATGCAGAATTATTTTGGTGTCTGAATAATCTGAAATGTAAATAGCATCTGAAAACATGAAGGCCCTTCCTTTGCAGCATCAGGAGCGTGGCCTGGCTCAGGAAAATTCCTAAGTGAGGGAAGCAGAACAGTTGTCAATTGTTTGCACAACAAATCCTGCTGGATCAAATGGTGATATTCCCAACGTTGAGATCAAGGAAGGCACGAGATAATGTTGCCTTGTACCTCAGTGCCAAAGGAAATAAACACAGCCTAAGTTAGGAGAGAATTTGGCCAGCTAAAACCTGGGCCTACATATCACAAATACAGACAGTCAGAATTTTCCAGTCATGCTGCCTAATGGGTGAAAAACATGGAAATTCGATTTCACTTGGCCAGTTTTAGACTGGATTTTTAAGCTCTGGTAGATGGTGTCCAACGTGCTATTTAGGATTATCTGTTGGGACAAATTAAAGACTTGATAGAAACACCTGAAATGTTTGGGTTTGTCTTCATCCTTGAAGCTTTTACCTGTCTACCTCATGTATATTTATATTTATATAGGTGACTAGGCCCACCAGATTGAGTACAAATTTCATGTCTTTTGGTAAGACTGAAGCTGTACCATTGAAAATAATAAACACAGGCTTGTATTTTTGGTTGTGTTTGTCCCTAATCTATTTAATTTAATTTAATTTTTTTACTTGTAAGACTGATGCAATGAAGCTTTATGCATCTATTTATTTTTATATAAGCATGCTGTCAATTTAAGGAGATAAATATTATTTCTTTTTACTGCGTGTAGAAGAGAAGCACACACAAAAATTTTTTTTTGCTGGATCTTCTCATCCAAACTCTAGATAAGAAGAATTTTTTTTTTTTAGTATCTGCTATTTTTGGAAGAAAACACTGCAAAAGTGAACAAATGAGATCATTGATTGAAGAAACAAAGTAGTCAGGAATCTGTAGTGAGCTGGTTTTTTTAGAACAGAACTTCCTTTTGTCTTTTAGGGGCTTGGGGGCAGGAGAGGGAAACGTTGTTTCTCCCTCGTAATCTTTATGGGGAAGAGGCTTGGATCAGATTTCAGAGGTGGATGTGTTGGCACAGACTGGTGATGCAACGTGGTGTTGTCTTGGAATTGCAAATATTCTAAAGTTTTCTGCCTTTTTTTATTTGTTTCTGGGAGGCTCATGCTATTTTTCTCAAGGAGTAGCTCCCTTTGAAAACTTCCAGTCAGAAAATGTGAATTTTCCCTGTTTATCCTATGCCAGGAAAGGTTTGGTTTTTCAAGATGCTGTTTAAAACTGCTCCTCCTCCTACATTTTGTCCCAGGAGAATTGCTGGGAGGCTGGAATCCTGTGGAAAGGTTGGTTTGTGCTGAAATATTGGAGCCCCCTGGTTATGGTTAGAGCTGAACCTTCTCTTGCCTCAATATCAGCCTGATCAGGGAGCTGCAGGAAGGATCAAAGCCAAGCTGTGGCCTGTGATTCCCTCCAGAAATTCCTTTCACTGGGTCCTTTCTGCTTGGAAGGTCTGGGATCTGTCTTTAGGACTGTCTCTCTTCAAGGTTTTCACTGGAAGTTTTGTCCTAAATAAAGGCTAAAATCAGAGCAGGTATCAAAATCCTCCAACCCTTGTGTTATCCAAACTTGAAGCACAGTTGGCTTTTCCCTGCTAAGATAATTTAAACACTGAGGACTGTGAAATGGACAATAAAACAAACCAAAAACTAAACCCCAAAAAGTTCAGGTAACGCTTCAAACTTGGGAATGATGTTTGAGTTTAAGAACCACGTCCTTAAAAAAAAAAATCTGTGAGTTGTTGGAGCCTTTTAAAACACACGTGGTTCCCCTTGAAGCTGCCTGGGTGTCATTAAGCCATAAAGCAGGACTGTGTCTGTGGGCCAGCTGAGGCAAACCCATATCTGGGCTGGAGGCAATTGGTTCCTCACCTCTGGTTTAAAATTAGTCCAGTGGTTTGCAGCGTGATTCATTTCTAAAAATGACTTGTCCATCTGTGCAGGGTGCCCTGGCTGGAGCATGGCAGTGCTGCTGGGGCTTGTGTTACTCTCAGGGCATCTTGGAGCTCTTGTATCCCACTTTTCTTTGATAAGTCTGGTAATTCAGGCATTCAGTTGGCTGTTAAAAACTGTGGTGTGGGTGATTTTTAATGTTTGGAAATGTCTAGCTAGTGTTTCTACTCTTGAGACTCTGCTAGTAAAAATGTAGCTATGAAATCTTTGAGGAAAAAAAAATATATATAATAATAATAACATCTATTCTGTTTTCACTGCTAAAATATTTATCAATTTCTTAGGTGCTGGATCAAGCCCTAAATTGCATTTTTCATGAGTTGTAACTTCACAAAGGTCTTGGGGAACAAGACTTGTAACAAAGTAATGCTTTGGGCAGCTCTTTGTGGGTGTGCTCTGTGGGTTCCTGGGGGAATTCCTCACCTTCCACCTGGAGCTTTCTTCCCAAAATTCTGGGGATTCCTGGGCTTTTCCCTGTGCTGCTTTCCCTAAAAACTTCACAGTTAGGAATCAGTTCTTAATCATCTTTTGTAACTCAGCTGCTTTGGTGGAAAAGTCCTGCTCAGGCTCTGCAGACACTTGGGGAGGTAGAATTTAGGAGAGTGGCCCTGGAACTTAAAAATAACCAGAAAATCAAGACGGTATTTTTATAATATTAATAATATTTTTAATTTTCATTTTTATGTTAAAGGAACTTCCATGCCAGTAAAAGTACTCCCATGTGTAAGAGCAGCATCATTTTTCTTAAATAATAATTATCAGACTAATAACTGTTGCTTTGTCAGAGGAGGAATGTATAAACTTTGGAGAGCCTGTTGTTACTTTTTTCATTTTCAAAGAAAAAAAAAAAACAAAAAGAATTGATCAACTTTCTCCAAGTATTGATTTATGCTAAATAAAACCAAGTTTAACTTTATTTGGGGTTTTTTTGATGGTATGGATTTGATACAACAACCTGAGACTCACTTATCCCGTAGATGAACAGCTGGAAGTCTATTATTCTCCTTTTCAATGTTACTGCATTCAAAAACACCAGTAAAAAACATGTTAATATTCAGCTTTTGCTAATTATTGCAAATAATTATAATACTTGGTGTGGAATTTATTGATGGTATATGTGAGTCTCTGTGCAGTTATAGAAAAAATTAAATGCTTTTTAGTTTGTGTTTTGGTAGATAGTCAAATACATTTGTAATATAGGAAAATGTTCAGCACAATGGTGTGAAAACTCAATTATTGCTGATGGTGAATGTTAAATTGAGGATGTTTTAAGGCATCTCCAGTTCTTACCTGGAAAGAAAACTCTTTATAGAGGTTTTTATCTCATGTCCCAGTGTTGGGAGTTGGTTGTCCTGTTCTCCAGAGGTCTTCACAGGCAGGTGGGATTTTAGGATTAGGTTCTATGAACCTGGATGTTCATCAAAAATTCTCAAATAAGTACTGGGTGTTTTTTTTTTAATCTCTGCATTAATCCTGTCCAGTGTAATCCGTAATTATTCCATCCTCAATTTGCATCTCCTGTTGTTTACTCTTGCTTTACTCACCTACTTTATTGTGCCCCAATAGACATTCCTGACAAGTTACTAACTCTGGGTTGCTCTGGGAATTGTCTGTGTGGTTTTGGGACTGTGACTTTGTCATCCCACAAAAAAACCCCATCAAACTCCAGGAAATGCATCCACCAGGTCGAAATATTTCGATTTTTGTGCACAGGAGAGCACAAAACTTCTCCCTTCAGGGGAGAGGCGAGTTCCTCAGAGCTGCAAGGTGCAGCCTGGGGATAAATAACCCTCCTCTTTGTGGTTTTAAGGGTAGGGAAGAGGGGCTTTGGCTCCCAGGGAGGGCAGGGCTGTAACTGAAAACTGCTGGAGAGGCCTCAGGGGGTGGCAGGAGGAAGGAAACCAGCAGGGAGACGTTAGGAAGAGGCAGAGCTTGGGGACAGGGGCTGGTGGGCAGGAGGGTGAGGGGATGGGGAAAAGCTGGGGTTTGGGGAGAGCTGGTGCAGAGGTGGTCAGGGATGGAAGGAAAATTGGGGGAAATTTGGGGAGCAGGGGCCTGGGGGTTGGAATTGTTTGCCATGACTGAGGGGAGCAGATCAGAGAACCAACCATGGAGTGGTTTGGGTTGGAAGGGAGCTCAAAGCTCATCCCATTCCATGGGCAGGGACTCTTTCCACTGTCCCAGATGGCTTTAAGTCTCATCCAGCCTGGCCTTGGACACTGCCAGGGATATCCAGGGGCAGCCACAGCTTCTCTGGGCACCCTGTGCCAGGGTGTGCCCACCCTCCCAGCCAGGAACTCCTTCCCAAAATCCCATCCAGATCTCCTCTTTCCCAGTGGGAAGCCATTCCCTGTGTCCTGTCCCTCCAGCCCTTGTCCCCAGTCCCTCTCCAGCTCTCCTGGAGCCCCTTTAGGTGCTCTGAGCTCTCCCTGGAGCCTTCCCTTCTCCAGGGGAACATTCCCAGCTCTCCCAGCCTGGCTCCAGAGGGGCTCCAGCCCTGGGATCCACACTGTGATGGGAAGGGGAGCTGGTGACTCTTGATGGGAAAACCCACCTGGCAGCCTTGATACTGAAGCCAAAAGTATCAAGAATATTTTCACACAGTGTCAACCAGAAAGTGCTGCTTAATCACAGCCTTTCCATCCAGCAGCCTCAGAATGATCTGAAAAGGGAAGTAAACAGGCCTATGAGTATATAAATAATTCCAGAATATTGCCACTGTTGGTGCCTCAACTTGGAAGAGCTGGGAGTTGCTGCANGGGCAGCCCCTCCATGGCTGTTTTCCCTAGGAAATGCTCCCAGTGTGCAGAGGGTGCCTGGAATGCTGTGCATGCCTTGCCTGTGTTGTGTTTACTCTGACTTTATTCTCCTTGCTCGTCCCCTGAGTAAACAATCCTAATCCAGTGCTGCACATCCCAGGCAGCTCTGGTGGATCTTGCTGAACCTCTCCCTGTGTTTTTGTGCCTCCTTTTGCCATCAAACACACCATTCCTAGGCAGGGAAAACCACTGATTTATATGGATTATTCTAATCCCAACGTCATGCAAGCAAAAAGCAAAAAATAGTTTGACTACCTAATGATTCAGAAATGCAGACGTGGTGCCAAAAATTTTAGCATTTGTTGGCTTTACACTTGAGCAAATGCATTCTGGTAGAGAATTGAACTTCTTTATTTTAACTCTTATCTGCAGAGTTTTAAGGCTTTGGAACTTATTCCACCCAAAAAAAAAAATAATAAACATTTTACAATTAGAACAAATATGAAAATCGGTCTTTAAATTTCTTGTATCTTCTTCTTTTTTTGGGATAAATATTTCTGAACTTACATATACAGGGACAAACATTTTTCCTTTAAATGTAGCCAGAAAAGTTTCTTCTTCTACTAAACAGGAGCTCTAATATGATTTAACATTTTCTACTTTGAGATAATGGGTTAAAGCAGGGCTTTAATGAAATAAATTCAGTGTATCTTAGTGAGGAAAGGGGGTTTCTCTTGAATAACTCCATTTCTTCCAAGTGCTGAAGTGTTTCAATAAAAACAGGAACCAAATTTTTGGAGGAACATCAGCAGAAGAAGGAGCCAGATGTGTTGATTTTGTAAACATCAAACAATCTGCATTCTAAGAATTATTCTCTGATCCCTTTGAATTCAAGGACTGACTAAATTATTTTGTGCCTCTCTGTTGGACAGTGGTTTTCTGTGCATTTTATCAACCATAACCAGAGCTTTGATATTACTGGAATATATAAAATATCAGGAACAATGTGGGGTTTTAATTTTTTGTCACTGTCTTCTGTAAAAATTATTTTGGATTTAATAAGGGGGATAATTTTATATAGTTCCATAAAGAATAAAAAAAAGTGGTGATTCAGGATGAGCAAACCTCTTATCAGTACAGAAACTTGATTTCTGAATTTAATTTCTATTGGACAACTCAAAGTACTGATACTATTCTCTGTTAGTTTCTGGTTATCTGGAGATTACTAAAAATTAACTTAATTTTATTTTTTTTTCCTGTTGTACCTGAAAAACAACCCAAAACCCAAACCTGTCCCAAAGTACTTTTTTCTCTAAATTACCATTTACAGCATTTCAAATTAATAGTCTCCTGTAACTCTGTCACAGGCAAGAAAAAGGGATTTGTTCAATCAGCTGAAATGAAATTCTCTGCAAACCAGCAATGAGTTATTGATGCATTTTCCCCATGATTCGCTGCCTGATGAAAAATATGTTAATATTTGTTATAATTTATAAAGCAGATTTGAGAGGATTTGGGGGTTTATTTAGGTTTTTATATAGTAATACACAAGTCAGTTGAGTCTTTGACATCAGACAGACAGGAGGGACTTGAACCAAGTGAAATTACCTGTTCTGCATCAATCTCTCAGAATCTTGCTTGTGACCAGTTTTTCTCACTGCTCTAAAGCAGCAGATTTTAAAATCAAATTAAATTGGTTTGGATAAAAGGGAGGAAAATAAAAATTTCCTGCAGCATTGCAATACAAGGTATTAAATGGGAAATACATGGAGTTATTCAGTGTTTGAATGTGCTGGTTTTGTTTTCATTCATAGCCAGGGAGCTTTGCATTACTTTTACATGACTTTTACTTTATTTTACTTTTTTATGTAGAAAACTGATACATTCTTTCATTTCTTAATATTTTTTTAGCATCATTTCCTGTGATTTGGTGCTGCCATAAATAATATTAAATATTAATAACATGGTTTGGGTACAAAAAGTTTTAATTAATGTTTTGGGCAGAGGCCTGTGTGTTTCTGGAGAGAAATCTCTGCAGGTTTAGGGGGGCAGTTACTAATTCTGTGTATTTTTGGAGGGTTCTGGGGGTTATTATCCCATAGGCACCACGTCCCTCTGGGCTGGATGGGGCTGGTGCCTCTGCCAGGGGTCAGCTGATGTTTCCTAGTGGAGTGCAGCATATTTTCCTCTGTGCACTGAAAAAAAGGAAGTTTTATGACCTGAGCAAAACACTTTCCCCATTTCTGTCGAGACTTTTAGTGTCCAAAAAGCTTTTCATAAATACAGCTATAGAATACCTAAGGCTATTCAATTCATCTTCTCAAGGGCAAAGGATATTTTTTTTTTTTTCCTTCTTCTTTCTTTTTTGATTAAATTTTTTGGAGAAAGGAAGCTGTCAGAACGGACTTTACAGTTTTGCCTTTGTTGAATTGACACTCTATAAAATTTTATTTTAGCAGATTGGAGGGAAGCAAGCAGCAGACTCCAAGTAGGGCAGAGAAGAAAGTTGTAGGTGATTAAATCTTTCCAAGGAGAAAAGGAAGTAGTTCAGTGTGCTCACACAGGTTCCTGTGTCAGCAGTTGGGAAGCCTGGCAGAGATTATCTCCAGGCAGCAGCAGGTTAAGGAGGACAGGCTGGGAAGGGGACACTGAACTTCCAGCATGAGGGAAATTGAGATATTTCACCTGATTCACAGCTGGGTTTGCTTTAGATCTCAGTTATACTCTGCACTCCTGGAGCTGCAGTGTGAGAGTTTGGAGCAGGCAGGTTAAAAAGTGAATTTCAGTGCATTGAAGTGGACATCCTAATAGAATTGTTAATTTTTTTTAGAATGAATGGAGCATTAAGGGAAAAATGATGGCAACAGAGCAGATAAATTGGAGTAATTTAACATTGAACACATGGGAGGGGTTTTGGGGAGGGAGAGTTTCCACCCCATAATATTCTCTATGGACACCCATGGGTGGGGCTTCCACCACATGAACATCCCCATGGACACCCATGGGTGGGGATTCCACCCCACACTGCTCCCCCTGGACACTCATGGGTGGGGATTCCACCCCATGAACATCCCCATGGACACCCATGGGTGGGGATTCCACCCCATGAACATCTCCATGGACACTCATGGGTGGGTTTCCACCCCATGAACATCTCCATGGACACCCATGCGTGGGGATTCCACCCCACACTGCTCTCCATGGACACCCATGCGTGGGGATTCCACCCCATAGTGCTCTCCCTGGACACCCATGGGTGGGGATTCCACTCCAAACTGTTCTCCATGGACACTCATGGGTGGGATTCCACTCCAGACTGTTCTCCATGGACACCCATGGGTGGGGATTCCACTCCAAACTGTTCTCCATGGACACTCATGGGTGGGATTCCACCCCACACTGCTCTCCATGGACACCCATGGGTGGGATTCCACCCCACACTGCTCTCCATGGACACCCATGGGTGGGATTCCACCCCACACTGCTCTCCATGGACACCCATGGGTGGGATTTCACCCCATGAACATCTCCATGAGCATCCATGAAAGTTTCTTTGGGAGCTGCCCCTCTCCTAAGGACCTGGGCAGGATTCATGGAATTATTTGGGGGTTTTTTGGGGTCATTTGGGGTCGGTGCCATGCTCTGTCAGCTGGTTCCTTGTGCCAGCTGAGTTGGGTGTTTGAGGTGAGTGTTTGGGGGGGAGCTCAGCAGCCCCCCAGCCCCCTGAGCTGGGGGTGTGTGTCCAGAGCAGGGCAGCATTCCCAGCAGGATCCAGGGGCTGTGCTCCCATCCCTGGGGCTGGCAGTGCCTCTGGAACACTCCAGTGTGGGTGGGGAGCAGAGCAGGTGGAACCAGGTGAGCCATGGAGGATCTCAGCCCTGTCCCTGCCAGTTGGGACTTGTGGGAGAGTCAGGAGCACAATCCTTCACTCCAGTGTCATTCTCACAGAAAATCACTTCTTGTTTGAGGGGATTGGCCTGGCTGGTGCTTGATCCCAGCTGTGGTAAAGGGGGGAAATCAGAGAGAGAGAATCCTGGAGAGATTTTTATATAGTTAGTCCTACATAGGACTTCACTGGGAGAATTCCACTTGTGCTGTGTCTGGGCAGGGCAAGGAGAAATATTCCAGCAGCCTGACAGCAGGTGAACATGATCCAGACTGCAGCAGTTTGGGAAGCAGACCTTCTGTTTTGGGGAGTTGTCGTTTCTGCAGTCATGGAGACACTCATTAGACATCTCACATTCAGTGTGCAGCTGATTGAGCTGAGAAATGAGGAGCAGAACAATTGGATCTTGAGGGAAAGCTGCATTTGGAGAGGATGGTCTTCCCTGGCTTCATCATGGACATGTAATTCTTTAAATTTTTTTAAATTAATCTGAAGATGCTGCTGGCCATGGACACTTTTCTGATGGGATGGGGTAGGGTCAGACTTCAGCTTTGTGTGAAGATGTAGAAGGAGCAAAGCCAGTGTGGTGGCAAGGATGTAACCTCTGAGTAAGTTTATTTTTTATATGCTGGTGTTAGAAACCCTGAGAGCCTTCAATAATGAGGTGAGGTGGGTGCAGTTCCCTGAGTCTTCTTCCAAAACTTAAATTGACATTGCAATAAAAAATAAATAAATAAGAAAGCATGAAACAAACCCAAAGTATGTGGGATAACGTTCTGGTTTCTTGTTCATTGATAATTTCATAGTTAAAACAGTGAAAAGAAAAATTGATGTGAAATTGTGCCCTTGGGCACATTCTACTAAGGGTCCAGAATAGTCACTTTTTATGCACTGAGACTTCCACTAAATTCATATATTCTACAGCTTCCCTAGCTCAGATAAAAGGGCCTGGATCAATGATATAATTTACCAATTTAGACCTTAGTTGCTATTTTTAAGTAAGTGATATCTAATATTTGGTAGGGGGTTGGGAGCATCTCGTGAAGAAGCATTTTCTCTCTGACCATTTTGGATTGTAAGGCCAGAATAAATGTTGGAGAAAACAGACCAAATTTACAAAATATCAGTCTGAGCACAACAAAAGGCTTGGGGCTTCTTTTCTTTGAGGTGGGTTTGGGTTTTTTTATTGTCCTTTTTATCTCCTGACTGAAAACTAGTCCAGTCCTTCCCCACCCCCAAGTGAAAGAAGAATTGGAGTGCACTAAGACAGAAGCAGAGAAGGTGAAAAGGCCCAAGCAGGGAGGGCAGACAGAGGAGGCCATAAAGGGTTTGTTGTGTTGCTGCACAGGTTGTTAATGCTGTTAATGATTGAGCTGTTTATGGGGGATTACAAAGGGGGAGGAAACGACTCTGCTCAGGAATTCCACCCAGAGACACCAACAAAAGTTTTGCAGGATGCTGGGATTGAGCTTTGGCAGCAGAAGCTCCCCAGAGCTGGGGAGAGGAGCACAAACACCAGTGGCTGCAGGGTCATCCTGCTTTCATGGAGGATGGGAGAGGCTCCAGGGACAGCCAGGAGTCGGTGGCACTATTGAGTTACCTGTGTGGTTGTGTTACAGGAGCTGGGAGTTCACAGAAATATGCTGTCATACTTGCTAGACCTGTACATCGAGTTTGGGGGTTGGGCATTTTGGGGGGTTTGTTTTCTTGGGGGTTTTAATAAATGCAAACTTCCTAAAAGCCACTGATAGTTAAATATTTGGTTTTTACCCTGCTGAGTGTCTGCTTTAGTTGTTAAAGATCAGGAACATTGTTTTACTACTGGTTTCATGAATGCTTTGGACATCCAGCTTGTTCCCTCAGAAGGGTGATGTTATGGCTTATAGACTGGAAGTCCCTTCTCCTCTTTTCCCACATCATAATCAGGTTTACAGCAGCTCTGGCTGCTTCTCTTCTGATTGTGTTTCAGGCTCAGTGACTCTGGTTCTTGGGCTGTGTCCCCAGGGGTGGTGACCTTAGGGAGGGCTCTGAGCAGTGCTGGGACTTGCCCTGTGTTGTGCTGTTGCAGTCTGAAATCATCCTGTCCTGTTCACAAACCTGAAATCATCCTGTCCTGTTCACAAACCTATCAGGCACAATCTGATCACCAGCTCTATATTTAGAAATCCAGGAGGAACCTTTCAAACTCCTCGTAGTAGAGATGGGAAGAGGAGGAGTGGCCACACTTGTCATTTCCCTGCAAAAGAAAAAAAAAACCTTTCAGTTTCTAAAACATTTCTGGTGGTGTTGAGTGGTTTGATCAGCCTCTAGCTGTGTTTTCAGTAAAAAGTGCATATTTTTGGTGTTTCTCCCAAAGCCATAGATTTGTCTTCACCCTTATTAGTTCTTGGGCACATGATGGAGTGGTTTGATCAACCTCTAGCTGTGTTTCCAGTAAAAAATGTGTATTTTTGATGTTTCTCCCAAAGCCATAGACTTGTCTTCACCCTTGTTAGTTCTTGGGCACATGATGATGATTGTTACAGATGGTGCAAAGTGGTGGAAATGCTCCTTTGAGCAGTGCCAGGTTTTGGAAGGTTCAGGGAATGCTGAGCAGAGAGAAAAGCTGGAACATCCTGGCCATTGTAGTACTCTGACATATCAAATTACACACACACACACCCATTTGTGCAAAAATCATTAATCCAAACCACGTGTTCCTTGTGCAGGATTTTATTTCACCTATTGATGATCCCAGGCCTGGGGTGAGACATCTCTGGGGGTGAAACTGTTGGAATGGGAATGGGAATCCAACCACGAGCTGGATCAGGTCAGCACCATGGACATGAATTAGCAAAATGCAGCAGCTGCCAGTCAAAGTGCTGCAAGCTGCACTTTTGGCTGGAAGTTGAGATTTTCTGGGGCTAACCTGGCTGTAGGAACTCAAGTGCTGTGGCTGCTGCAGCAATCTGAGCTGGCTCTGGCTGAGATGGGGAGCACTGGCTCACAAGGAAAATCCCAATCCTTGGAAGTTGTTCCTGCAGGAAAGTGTGACAGTGTTGGGTGTGCAGGCTCCCTGCTCCTGGCACACTGCTGCCTCTTCATAGCCTGTGAAACACAGAGTGCAAAGATCCAGGGGTGAATCCAGCAGTTTGGGGTAAATGGCACTGTTTTGGGGCTTTTCTCTGTTCAAAACTGGGTGTAAAATGTTGCATTAAACCTTGGCAGGTAGAAATGTGCCACTTTGCTGTGTAAGATTGGGTTCATATGTGAAGGGGATTTTGGAGAAATAACACTGATCTTTTCCCTTTCCCCAGAGAAAACAGAAATCTGCTGCTAAAAACCAGTGGTTTTCTTCCAGCTGTTTGGGAGAAGGGGCAGTGGATGTGTCTGAATTCTCTCTGGAGCATTTCAAAGCATCATTTAGGAATATTTCACCATCCAGTTGTGTTCTGCAAAAGTCACAGGATCCATACTCATAAATAATTGGTGCTTTTTCTGAGCTGCCCTCCTTTAGAGCTGCTCTGTTCAGCAGCAAGTGCAGAGTGAAACCTCACGTGGGTCCAGCAGTTAATGAGCAGCTAATTTAGAGAACCTGGAAGGAGGTTCTGTGGAAATGTGTATCCAGGAAAAAAACAGACCTTAGGCCACCCAAAATATCTCCTGGACTTCTGGGATGGAGCTGGAGAGAATCTCCCATTTGTCCCAGTCAAGGACTGAGTGATAGTATCATGTTTTCTATTTTATGTGTGGATATTTACAGACAGATTGTTCATCTCTGCCTTTTTCTCCCCAGTACAGGAAGTTTTGTTGGCATTTAAGTAGCTTGTCTCAATTTGGGTTTTTTTTTTTCTTCCTTCTAAAACCCAAAGCTTTTCACTGCAAAAGAAACCTAAGGGAAAAGTTCTCTGAAACCAGGATGTGTGTGCAGAATGATGGCTGGGTGTCCACCCACAGATTAAAACATTCCTGCCAAGGGTAGCTCTGTTCAGATACAGCAGAATAGTTGTGTGGGGACTGTAAGTGGTAGAAAGTTGCTGTTGCCTGTTCTCAGAAAGTACAGAAGAGAACAAAAGTCTAACTTTAGTTTAGAACTTGAATTAGAAAGCACTGAGAAACAGGATGGAAATCCTCCAGCCTGTAGTGGCATTTATTGCCCAGGATACAGGTTTGTGTCATTCCCTTTAAGAAGCTCTGCAGGACTGTTTGTGTCTCAAGTTAAAACTGTTAAAAGTTTTTGGTGTTCCTGCTAGAGGATGAAATGGGTTCCCCTGTAAATGTGTGGGTAAAGCAGGCTGAGCTCTCCTTGTCACCCCCTGTGTCTGTCAGGCCTGGAAAATCCTCTCCACTTGCATGTGGAGCTGCTCCAGGGCTGGAGCCCCTCTGGAGCCAGGCTGGGAGAGCTGGGAATGTTCCCCTGGAGAAGGGAAGGCTCCAGGGAGAGCTGGGAATGTTCCCCTGGAGAAGGGAAGGATCAGGGAGAGCTGGGAATGTTCCCCTGGAGAAGGGAAGGATCAGGGAGAGCTGGGAATGTTCCCCTGGAGAAGGGAAGGATCAGGGAGAGCTTGGAATGTTCCCCTGGAGAAGGGAAGGATCAGGGAGAGCTGGATGTTCCCCTGGAGAAGGGAAGGCTCCAGGGAGAGCTCAGAGCCCCTGGCAGGGCCTGAAGGGGC